>BQNB010005756.1:75000-94136 GCA_026074375.1 Tanacetum coccineum | reverse complement strand
TATAATTAGTTGATTACGTATTTCGATCAAATACTATCTTATATATCTATAGCTTTCAAAATAATAAAAGACAATCCATTATATAGCGGGCTACTGTTAATAATTTTAGTATGAGTTGGATACATTTGTTCATTATTCTCATCGATGGATGAAGATTGTACCTCACTTATAAATGCAGACCCATCATCAAAAGTATGATCAGCTGGTTGAATTCTGGACATTAAGCATATGTTTGCACTGATTTCTTCAATTTCTTTCATCCTTGAAGCATCAGCAAAGAGAAAATCATTCTGCTCATCTGTAAGAATTACACCAGCTTCATCCTGTTTTGCCAGCAACATCTGCTCCATGAAATACTTCGAGTCACGAACCCTTGGCTTTGGACAATTCCTAGCATAATGTCCTTTTCCACTACAGTTGTAGCATTGAACAGTTGAAGTATTGCCTGAAGACGGAGTGCGAAGAGTCTTTTGAACATTTCCAGTCTCATTCGGAGCATTCATTCCCTCAACAACTTCCTCTTGAACATAAGCTCGTCTGATATTTCTTCTGGTATTACCAGAATTCCTGCTTTGAATATTCACACTGTCGCCTTGAATGATTGCTTGATTTCTGGTGTTGGATGAAGCACGAAGACGATTATTTGTCGGATTAGAGAAATTTTGAGTAATGGCTTTTATAAGTAACAACATTGCAGAGACTAGAGGATCTTCAGAATTGTTATGGACATCATCATGCTGGTATTCATTATCATAATCAACCACAGACGTAGGAGGTGTCACATAATAAGATGATGTTTGTCTGGAGGATGAACCCGTGTTTGCTACTAGAGCCAAAGGGTCATGAGACTTTTCTAACTTCTTTGCTCTTGAAGCATTAACCAGTTTCTCAAATTGCTAAAGATAGTCAAAAAGATCATCGAACGAATCCACAGTCAATTGTTTAGCAAGACGAACTTGAGTCACATATTTCAACCATTCTGGTTGCAAACTATTCAGAAACTTTGTGTTAATTGTCACGGTTGGAAAATTCATGTTGTTTCTTTCCAAATCATTCATTAATTGAGCAAAACGGTTGTAAACAGAAACAAGTGCTTCTTCTGGATCAGCAACAAATTGATCAAATTCGTTCGTGAAACGTGTTTCTCTGTCAACTTTGTTTTGTATAGTTCCCCTCATCAAACGTTCAACTCGTTTCCACATATCCTTGGCCGAAGTGCAAGCATCCACAGAATTGTAAATCTCATTAGGAATAGAAAGTAGAATCATATTCATGACCTCCATTTCAGCATCATGGAGCAATAAGTCATCACCTTCAAGATCCTCTGCAGTTTGCAATCGTGGTATTGTCGAGCCTTCAAGAACGAAATTCTTAAACTCATAAGGGCCTTCATCAAGTGCTTTGAGAAGCCACTTCCGGTTGTCTCTCTTCCGGTTTAGATATCGTCTGAATCTACTTGCCCACGGTATGTAACTACCCCTTTCAAGCATGGGAGGCCTAGTCTCAGAACCGGCATCAGCAAGGGATTGTTGGTATGTTTTGGATGTCGACATGTCTTATGATTCAAAGATTGGATCTTTGTAGACGAAAATGAGTGATATTTGTGAGAATAGTATCAAATTCGGTAATAGTAGTCAAACTCGGACAACACTGTTCACGGATAACAAGTAGTCTGAAGATCGATATACTTCTCGAACAGTACACAAACTCGGTAATCTACAAACTTATTAAACTCGGAAATTCAAACTCGGTAAAACCTAAAACTCGATTTAGCTACAAACTCGGTAGGTCCAAATTTTGAAAAATTCAACAATTATGGATTATTAATAACCACAAATTCGATGAAACCGAAATTTATGATGACTAGATAATCCAAAAGTCCTTAAAATTCAAATTCGATAAAACCGAATTTGACGTCCGAATTTTTAAAATTTGAGAAATTTTGTTTTTCAACACTTCAATTCACGATAAAACCGTGAAATGGATGTATGTTATGACTTTGAAAGCTTATTTCCGAGATTAATCGCAAAAATGTGAAACTCATAAAACTCGATAAAACCGAGTTTGAAACTAAGCTCCTAATATACGATTTTCGATAGAACCGAAAGGTCGTATATATCTATTACAAGATATTTCTTATCGAAATTACACAACTATCACTACTGAATCTGCTAAAAAACAAGAATAACACTTTCGAGAATGCTAAACTTCTTCCGAGAACACGAATACCACTTCCGAGAACTGCTAACGAAGTAAAACTACACTCGATAATCCCAAATACTCAAATTTACTGCCAAAATCGATCTCGAAAGCTCAAAATCTTCAACCGAATTCCCGAACATCATTGTACGCTTCTCGGACACAAATCGAATTCTCGGGCGTGAAAAAAACCTCACAAAATGAACACTCTAATTCTCTATTGGCGATTGATACCACTTGTTAGGTCACATTAATCTTGAATCAATCATATCAAACATGTATGCATAGAGAGAATTGTAGAGAAGGGCAAGTATTTGAAATTCAAATGATATAAAAGGGAGGGAAAATGGAAGAGTTTGTTACAAGTGCATCACCCTCTAATGAAGATTAGAGGGGTATTTATAGGTGATGGAAGGAGACTTCCTTCCTTATTTTCCTAACTTGTCACATCTAGTCCCTAGACTTTGGTAATTATGCTATTTCATTCTTTTAGCATAATATACCTTATTACAAACTACTTTGACATTATCAAAAGAAACACTAATGACTTAAATAATACAAACTCACATAATCGACACTTTTAATGATCCTAACACTTTGGACTAATTACACTTTTAGTCCTTGTGTTTTAACTTAAGCCTAAACTAGTGTAATTACCATATAGACACCACATTTTTAATCCTAACAATCTTCCCCTGATGTGGTGGCATATGGAATTACTTACAATGTATCTTACAAGTACAAATAGCTAAAGATATCTGCAGTTTGCTTTGTCTTCAACATGTACTTCAGCTTAAATCAGTTCTTCACTTGTAGGGAATACAATGTAATATGTATAAACTGAGTTGACTTCCCCTCAGTTCATACCGCATGTCTTTAAGCAGTTCAACTGCTTCCCCCCAAACAAACAGCCATTCAAAGCAAATATGAAACTTTGATGTAGTTGACAAATCTTCTAACTATAGCGGTTTAAGCTCGCAGCGGAATTTGTAGAAGAAGAAGTAAACCACACTTAGCAGCAAATCTAACTTCTTCATTGCGGATTAGTAGCCAATCCATTCAGGGGAACATGCACAGACTTCACACATTTCTTCCCCCTGATCGATGCAGTCTATCGAAATATTCAACCAAAAAAGATGATAGTCAAAAAAATATGAAAGGGAATATCACAAGTACACCTTTCTTCCCCCTGATTGCATTTGATGACCATCGAAAAAATCATAATCTGTGTACGCCCGAATATTGGATAGAAAAATCATGTGTGAAGTCACTTGTCCAACCTCGGATTCTGTCAGCTCTTTGTAATGATTACTGATGGAGAGAATTTCCGAGAATGATAAAACACTTCCGAAAATGCAAACTCCATAAGAATTCGTCAAATCAAATCCAGTAGAATACTCAATAACATGCAAATACTCGAAATAACTACCAAAATACTACTCGAAAGCTCAAAAATCTCAACTGAATTCACCGAATTGCATCGTGAGGTTCTCAGACGTGTAAAAAACTCAAATCGAATCACTTTAATTTTTTAATGGCATATGATACCACTTGTGAGGTTTCTCGATTCACGATCTTGAGAGGTCGGGGAAACTCAAAGTATGTTTTCATCATTTTCAAAGGTTTTTTATTAAAAGGAAAATGGAAATTACAATTATGAGCTTCACCCTTTAATGTTAATTAGAGGAGAGTATTTATAGGCTAAACACAAGGACACTTTGGACTAATTACACTTTTAGTCTTTGTGTTTTAACTTAAGCCTAAACTAGTGTAGTTACCATATAGACACCACATTTTTAATCCTAACAAAAATGTTTTATTAAAACAATAAATTTGAAATTAGATTTTCCCCCCCAAAATGGAAGGTTTCAAAATAGATAACACCTTCCCCACTAAAAGACAAAAAGAGGAGCGTACTCTACGGGCGGCCCCCTTATAGGCCTGGCGGCCCCCTAACATATTAGGGACCGCCAGCAGAGTAACGACTCTTTTTGTCTCCTATAAATATTGGGCCGCCCCATCTGAAAAACACAACCACTTGCCATAAATTTTCTCAGATCTACTTTTCTCTCTTCTTTTTTTCTTTCTCAAACACATATCTTGATCTTGTTTCAAGTGATTAATTCCCTCTTCCTCCCTTCTTCTAATCAAGTGCAAGAGAAGAACAATCGTATTCTTCTAGAAATGAATTGTTATCAAGTGATCTATTTCCTCCTCCTCAAGATCACAAATCTTCATTTTATTTTCTTTGTGGTGTTGTGTAAATTGGATTGTGTGTAGATCCAATAGTGTAAATTGTGTATTTGTGTGAATTGGATTGTGTGTCAATCCAAGGGTATATATCTTGTGAGTGTGTAAAGACTTAGTGAAGTCTTAGATTGGTTCTAGCTAAGATTATGACTCGACATCTAGCTTAGTGTCGGAAAAGAAAGTAAGCGACGTGTAAACCATTTTCTCCGCGTTAAGTGGCGATATTGTGTTTGGCGAAAATTTGGCGGACGATTTGGTGTGGTGGCTACTGAAGTGGCGAAGCCACGTAGATTTGGCGAACAAACAAAATCACCACACCTCTTGCTCTAAGTGTGCAACTTTTTACATATAATTCACTCATTAATTGGAATAAACTTATATGTTGTTCAACTATATTTTTTACATCATTTTTGACTAGTAGGGTATTTGACGCGTTGCAGTGACGGGTACCCTAAAATAAATATTCATAACGTTAAATGTTAAAAGTGGTGACTAGCAGTTGTACGCTTTAGTTATGTTTATATGAAGTTCTTTTAAGTGTTTTGTATTTTAGTAGTTTTTTATATTATATCATATGATAATATAATTGTACTTTTGAGTGAAGATGTGTTTTAAGAAAAGCATTAATTATATTTGTTGGGATTATGTTGTAGATTCTTTATATTAACTAACACTCTTTTTCGGAGTATTTATTTGGAAAGAAAAGAAGAGAAGTGAAGAGGAAACTAGAAAAAAGTTGAATTCCTAAGTTTTTTTTGAGAGAAGAGGATAGAAAAGGGAAGGATATTATGTCAAAACTTATCTCCTAATCTTCTTCCCAAATTAGAATGATTTGGAGAGAAGTTGATTTTAAAACTATTTTTGGATCTCTCTTCTTTTCTTTTCAACTCGGGAACACAAGATTAAAATTCAATTTTTTTCCTCTCCTCTTCTTTTCTCTCTTTTTTCCGCTCTTCATTTCTCTTCTTTCCGCTTTATACTCAGGAACATAGTGTAAGTGAAAATATTAGTGTGCTTTTGCTTTAGGGGTGTTTTAATAACAATATTAATCGTATGTATTGATTTTATGTATTTGTGTATTAAATTGTTGTAAACTTAGCTTTGTAATTATTTTAAAGATATTTATGAAAATCTTAAAATTATTTAGGAAAGAAGTGTCTAAATGATTTATAAGTTGTATAGATAATTATGAAACCAACTTTTAACAACATATCAAGACAGACAACACAAATAATAAGTTTAGCATGATTTTTTTTAACGGCGGAATTTTATTAACGAAAACTAGCAAGGAGCTAGAAACTTACAAGGTTACAATATATGGATTTTTAAGCCAATCAATCCAACTAAAAGAAGCCTTACATCTATGTATACACCAATTAAAAGAGCGGGCCACAACTTCCTCATAAATAGACGCCTTCGAAGGAGAGTCTGAGCCAAAAATGCTTCTGTTACGAAAATTCCAAATAAGCCACCACATAATATAACAAACTCTTTCAAGCAAATGTTTTTGTTTAGAGTGGAGACGAAGATTCGATAACCAAATTAACCACTCCTCATAAGTCGATACTTCCACATAAGGAGCATCCCACCAACAAGTAATCTTATGAAAAACTTCTCTAACAATGTGATAAGCGAAGAAAATATGACTGGATGATTCCACCGCCTTACCATATAAAGGGCACAAAATAGAATCAATAAGCATACATCGTTTAGAAATATTTAACTTGGTAGGCAAGCAATCTAACTTAACCTTCCAAGCATGAATATTAATTTTAATGGGTACCACATTAATCCAACACGTTTTGGTCGAGACCTCCGGCAGAATATTCTCATCAATCAATCTTCTAATTGAAGCAACAGAGAACTCACCTGAGCCCTCCAACGACCATGACCATCTATCCCTCGAGTCAGCTAGCGAAATACCCTCTATGTTCCCAATAACTCAAGGAATTGAAATTGTTCTATACCACCCCTTATTTTAGCATGAATTACTAATTATACTCTTATTTTAAGTTCAAATATATATCATTAAAAACAATTTGAAATGGTAAAAATAAAATTTCGCAATTAGTTTTATATTTAGTTTTATATTTGTATAATTTAATATATTAGTGTTAGTTTATTTTTGGCATTTTGATAATTATCCGGGCTGAAATTGATGTAAATGAAAACCTATAAATTAATTTTGATAAACGGTTGGCTATATGTGGAAATTTAAAAAGTTTCCTAGTATATCATCCCATGAAAGCATTTGGTATTTCTTCATTTCTTGTAAGCAAGGTTTTTAAGATCGGGATCCTACCCAGGATCGTTTTCGTCTTTGCAAGATCAAGATCGTAAAGTAGGATTGAGATCGTAAGATCCTACTATAATGTCATTGTCTTAAGGGCAAATTGCATAAAAGTGTACTAAACTTATACTCAATTTCAATTTAATGTACTAAACTTTTTTTTCTCAATTTAATGTACCCAACTTTTTTTTGGTTGCAAATGAAGACAATTAGGAGGTTACCAGGTCACCATCAAGTTACCTTCTTCTCCAACATGATTTTCCAGCTGGCGACCTCCACCACTACCGCCTTCGGCAAGCCACAACCACCACCATTTTCTACCGATTTTGACCGTTTTTGATCGATTTCGCCGATTTCAACCGTTTTCAACCGATTTTGACCGTTTTCGACAGATTTCGACCGTTTTCGACCGATTTCATCCGTTCGACCGATTTCCTTCGTTTTTGACCGATTTCGACCATTTTCGATCGATTTTGACCAATTTGAACATTTTAGAATGTTTTTGACCGATTTCGACCGTTTTAATTCGTTTTCAACCATTTTTGACCACTTTTGACCGATTTTGACCGATTTCGACCGTTTTCGAAAGATTTTGACCGATTTCGTCCGTTTTTGAAACTTTACGTCCGTTTTCGATTGTTTCAACCGTTTTGGAACCTTTTCGACCAATTTCTTCCGTTTTCGATAGTTTTCATTCGTTTTCTTACGTTGTCAAGCTTGTCTGAACGTTTTCGTCCGTTTTTAAACGTTGTGAAACGTTTTTGTACGTTTTCTTCTATTTTTGTATGATTTGTTCGTTTAAGTCCTTCTCCGTTTTTCTTTGTTTTCCTACGTTGCTTTAGTTTTCGTACATTTGTAGGATTTTATATGTCTTCATACGCTTTTTACATTCTTTTAAAAAGTACTAAAACGTATAAAAACGGATAAACCTTTTGGAAACGTTCGAAAACGTATTTGAGCGTAGAAAAACGTACAAAACGAACGAAAACGTTCAAAAACGGTTGAAAACGGTTGAAATCGGTGGAAATCGGTGGAAATCGGTCGAAAATGGCGAAATTAGACGAAAACGGTAGAAATCAGTATAAAACTTTTGAAAATCAATAGCTTAGTATGGGGGATTTTTGATATGTGTTTAATCACATATCAATTTTCCTTAATAAAATGAGCGTAAAATGAACAAAATACATGAAAAATACATTATATTTGCTTGTATTGTGTATTTTCTTGTGCAGGTAACGGATATGTCAAAAATGGACAAAAACAAACCAAAACAGACAAAATTGAGCACGAGATTAGAAGAGTGTAAGAAATCAAAGCCGAAGGCGTATACATCTTTCAATGGGCCAACCCGTACCCATTTAATGGGTCAAGTCAGCCCATTAAGATTTACACTATACAAAACCCTTAGCCTAAATCATAAGCCTAACATGAAATAACAAAGTCCAAATCTATTTACCATTAACCTATTTCCTGCCTAAAGATTAAATCCAAGTCAAAGCCCAATACCCCAAGCCCTGGTCAAAGTCAATAGATATAAACGTGGGTCAATGTTACTGTGCCTCTTTCTCCTTTCCCCCGCTTTTTTACCCTGCAACGATTCACATAGGGTAAACCTTATTCACCCACACACTCACACTCCCTTTGCTTCTAGAAGCCTTTGCTGACACGTCTGACACTTTCATTAAGCCAAGCTGGCAATCCCACACTCCCTCATTGTCTGTTGTAAGGTAGAGGTGATCCAAGGGCTATGATGAAGGATTTTGAGGCGCTTATGAATCAAGGGCTAGGATTGGATGATGAGGACGCGCCTATGCTCCTAGAACCTTCTTCTTCTAGCTATAAATAGGGAAGCTCGGTCATTATCTCATTTTTTAATAGAAGGGGGGTGAATACGTTTCCATTGAAAATCTTAAAATGTTTCGTATCAAATTACCGATCAAGCATGATACAATATGATGAGTGTTCATACAAGTTATATACACATATTAATACACCGATTTACAACAATACAAACCAACACACAATATTCACATTTATTCAAGACATAATTAAAACTATATAATCAACACATCACACAAATGAAAGTATAAATATAAAGCGATAAATGCGAATATAAATGTAAAGAGATAAGTGAAAGAAAATGCAAACCGGACACGATGATTTATAGTGGTTCGGTCACGAAGCACCTCTTCGCCCTACTCCACTCCCCGAGTACCCAACTCAAGAGTTACTTCACTAGTCAACAAGCTCCCATAAGGCGGAGAAAACCGTACACAATGTTGCTTACACCGATTTACGACACAAATGCTAAATGTCGAGTTCTAATCTTAGCTAGAACCAATCTATCACAACACGACTTCACGACTTGTTCACGACTTCACAACTTCACGACTTCTTCCCAACTTCACAAATTCTTTACAACTTCACTTCACCACACTACTTATATCACAACTATCTAACACTACTTGGTAAGATCACCACGATCTAACTACAATACACACCATGATCACCATGATCAAGCAATTACACAAGTTTGGAATACATGGACTCGATCTATACATTGTGAATGTAAGACATGTCACGAATGCCCTAAGTAGCCTACATAACTTCGTATCTTAATGATAACGAAAGTTCTTCTCTTGCACTTCAATGGATGGATGATTGGATCACATTTTAAACAAACTTATAATAAGTTAAGTGATCAAAGGAAAGGGTTTGAAAGGAGGTTTTAGATCTGAGAAAACTTTGTGCAAAGAGGTAAGAAAAATGTTGGGGAATAGTCCAGTATTTATAGGACAAGCTGGAGGAGCGGGGTCTATGGCCGGTCCCCTTAAATAGGGTGTCGGCCCCCTTATAATTAAGGGGGCCGCCCAT
Organism: Tanacetum coccineum; assembly: GCA_026074375.1. Lineage (NCBI taxonomy): Eukaryota > Viridiplantae > Streptophyta > Magnoliopsida > Asterales > Asteraceae > Tanacetum > Tanacetum coccineum. The sequence goes on along the minus strand of BQNB010005756.1, from coordinate 84,523 downwards.
GTATTTAAGGGGGCCGCCCATTTTCAGACGCTCCCCTTTTTGTCCTATTCAGGGGAGGTGTTTACTGGACTTTTTCTAGCCGTTTTAGGTTCGAAAATTTGAAATTCAAAATGTTTATTTTGAATAAAACATTTCTTATAAATACAAAAATGTTTTGTATATATTTTAAAAATGTTTGTCCCATTTTATAAATGTAAGGTTTGGAAAAATAAAAAATTTCTTTGATCATTCAACAAATTAAAGTTTGTTTGTTCATACCTTTAGTGATTTACGTCGGGTGCGAACTTAAATTTATTGTTGAAGAAAACTTGAGACGTCGAAAGATGTTGACGAATTGATGATTAGTGATTACGAGTAACTTAAGCACTTTACGTTATGTGTTATAAGTTACATGTTTGTCATCACCAAAACATAAAGAGAATGTATAGATTAAATATCGCAATATTTCTACCAACAATCTCCCCCTTTTTGATGATGACAAAATATGTAAACTATAACTCATAGTAAAATGTATAAGTTACTTGTTTACACTTCTTCTCCCCCTTTTGTCGAAACAAAAAGTAGGACTCCAAGACGAGACTTTGACTACACATCAACTCTTCAATCAAAGAGGCGAGCTTGCATCATCCTAAGTGAAGTCTTGATTCTATTAATCCCTTTTAAACAATGACATTCCTTGAACATTGACTCAAGCGGATCCATGGATCAAATTAGTTGCAAACTCTTAACCTACATCAATGGTTAGTTTCGCGCAACAAAAAAATATAGGGATGAAAAACACACAAAAAAATGTGTAGATTTCTTAAACGGTTGCAAATGTAATGGCTTGGACATTTGCAAATGCTCCCCCTTGGTGTATGCTCCCCCTTGATTAGGGCACCAAAAAATCGAGTAACAAAAAAGTGCTACAAAATAAAGTTAGTAGAAAAATACACACATATATATAATGAGGATGATAGATATATATGCAAGACACTTAGTGGAGAACAAATCATGTATGTTTTAGGTATATGCACTCTAAAGTGTGGCACTAAAGACAACAACCAAAAAAATGATGAATGCTTAAGACATGGAAATGTTTAGGAACCAATGATAAGATTCGACCGACACATGCTTAAGGGCTAAGACTCGTTCCTTATGGTATCATCATCTAACCAAGATAATGATGTGGATTTAAATAGACTAATGGTTGTATTGAGAGATTCCTAAATCCTCAAGGTTTCATTATTAAGCATTATGTATGCTTTTCATGTTTGGGGTGTTTAAGGATAAACATTATCATAAGACTTTAGGTCGAACAAGGATGATTTGTTGAGGAAACATAAATGAGGAAGGATGAGCCTGAATGGAAAGAGAAGGTGTTGACTATAGGTTTGTTGGGTGTTTGGTAGGTTTGGAGAGTAAGGTGATGAGGGAATGTTGTTTTGTTGTTGGGAGAGATGAAGGTGGTGTGTGTTGAGTTTGGTTGTCACTTTGAGGCGAAGATTGAGTGTGAGTAACATGTGAATTGATGGGTGAGATAGGAAATGGAGGATGTGAGGCAACTTGTGGTGATGTGGGAGTGTCCTTAATGTAAGGATTTGGTAATTCTTAATTGGGGATGATTGTTTTCTTGAGATGGTTGTTAATGTTGATGAACAAAGGTGAAAATGTGAAAATGGTGGAGCATTATGATGACTCAACAACACTTTGAAGGTTGTATATCTTCTTTGTGTTCTTCACTTGCCCAAAAGCGGAAATGGGCCATTGGAAGACACGTTATTGTGATGACTCAACAACACTTTGGAGATTGTATATCTTCTTTGTATTCTTCACTTGTTAAAAAGTGGAAATGATTGGATGAGACGCATTTCATTACGAAATTCACTTGACTTTTGACAACATAGGCACACATGCTTATGAGTGTCGGGATATGAGGATAAGATGGATTTCATTACGAAATTCACTTGTGGGGAGTGGTTACATGGTGAATCTTCTTGTGAAAGAGACAGGTGGATGAATCTAGGTTGATAGTAGTAATGATGACTTAGTTTTTCATTTCACTTTGGTAATTTGGGGATGTATTAGAACTAATGATCACTAACAAGAGTGAATAATAGTTATGAGGTTTGAGTGTATGGTAGAAGTGTATCTTGTGGTTTCTTTGTGATTAGGATCACCTATGTAAGTTCTTGAGAGTGTTTGGTTAAAGGATATATGTGAAGATGTGTGTTTTCCCTTCCCTTTTAATTCGTGCTCATCCGGACATAAGTTAAAAAAAAGAGAAATAACGACGGAATCGATGAGCTTGACAATTTCATGATGGATGACGGTTAACATACGATGAACTTCATCCGCGAAGTTATGGTGCTTCTTCTAGTTATTGACGTTTGTTCGTTAGAACAATCACACAACGAGGTACGAGGTTGTCTTAAAGGTGGTTAACGGACATTGGGGATGGAAGATATTAACCATCTTTATAATAATTAGAGGGCGATGATTCTAAGGTTTTTGTTGAAACGACTCTTGGACTTGAACACAAATAAGGGGGCAATTTTTTTTAATTTGCATTTCGCGGAATTAAAATGCTTAAACATTTCGGAATAATGATTAATGTTGTTGTGATTTTATCGGAATGTATTTAATAGTAAATAAGGACTATTTGAAATGTGAATTGACAAGTTTATGAGATTAGTTTAATCATTCCTGACCTAGACTTTAAAAATATTAAACGGTTACGTTTGAGGGTTTGGTGAGGATGACGGCGATGTATGTCTTTGATTGACTAGGAAAAGTCTAATTTTACGTGATTAGGTTTGTACTCCTAAATAGATACAAGTTTATGGATGTATACTATCATTAGGCATATTTAGGAAGAGCTACTTTAATAAATTGAGTAGGAATGAATATGTGAATATCACTAGTGGTGCTCAATTCAGGCTAAACACGACCATTTTTACGGGTTATACACCGAACCCAACTTCACTCTTAGAAGCAATTCAACCGTTAGGTCAAATTGAATTTCTAGTGCAATAGATTCTCCAGTAGTCATTCTCATGTTAGACAAAATTAGATTCTTATATTTGCCTCTAATGTAGATGTAGCAAAGATAAAATTTGATATTATCTCGTTTCATAAGGAACCTAACATGACTCAACTAATCATACTTTAATTCGTGTTAGCATAATCCTAATCAAGATTGTGTGGAATTACTAAAATAAGCGTTAAGCAAGTTGTTTTAATTCTTTTGTTTCATGATCTATGCTTGATGATTTGATTACTTATTGCTTGATTTATTGGATGTCTTATATTTAGTCATCTTACATGCCGTAGAGTTGTCACATGTGATATTTTAACGTGTTTGGTTTTTCAAAAGCAAGAGATGTGTTTATTGTGACAATGACATATATGTTATATTGGAGAGTGTTTTAAGATATTCTCCATTTCATGTCATGTGAATTTAGTGGATCCTTATCAATATTATTTATTCTTTAATTGAGTTTGTGATTCTTTTAATAATTAATGTTTGAAAAATAGACATATTATTTACAAAAAAAATATTACTTCCTCTTAAAATTAATATTCTTATCATTGTTGTTTCAATTAATTAAATAAGTATTTGAATGAATGTATTTTTACTTGTTTATGCATTGATACATATTTTGATAGATTATTTTTTAATTCTAATAACTTATATTTTTGTAATGTATTTTCTTATAACACAACCATTTATGCTACGAAGAAAATAAAATGCATATGATATATATTATCTTTTATAAATCATTTAATATGATAAGTTCATAAATTCCTTAAACATAATGTTTCCCAAGCATCATGTTATCCTAGGTGAATAAATAAGAATAACATTCTTATTTAAGAATTTAGTCAAATATTAATATGAGTTTTAAGTTGTACGAGCAAAGATTACATATGTTGTAAATTGTCTCGTGTTTGGTTTTTCAGAAATGACACATTTAGCAATTACATTGCAATGTAAATTTCTTGAATATTTTGGACGAAACATCCAATTTGTCAATCCTACTTCATTATGTATTAAACATATTAGACTAATATTTGGAACACAACTATTATACAAGTAGACTCAATATGGCATTATCAATACAAGTGTGAGTTGTGATCTAATGCATATTATTTTCATCTACAAACGGATGCAATTATTTTCATACCAATCTAGTGTGATTGAGTATGTAAATGCAAGACAATATCTTTTATTATAATTTGATATAATCTTGAAACTAAACAAATAAGAATTCGATTTCTTGTCCATACTCAAAAACTTGCCAATTAGATTCGATAAATATATCAACCATAATTTGAATATTGAATTGATATATTCTTGAAATCTTTCTTAACCCTCACGAACATTCATTTAAAAGAAAATAGATAAATATTTAAATAGTGTGTTCCATTAATCCCAAGATTAGTTGCAAATTTTACTTGTGAGAAAAACTATTTGTTGTTATGTATAATATACATAGTTTTTGACATTTTATGAGTATGAGTTTTTTGACAATTTTTATACAACACACATCTTTTGTAAAATACTATATGTTTTAAAAAAAATATAATTATGTGTGTATGTTAAAACTATGCAAGCACAAGCATTCTCTTTTTCTTAGTTATTGATGTATTAATACAATCTTTTCTTTTGTTTGACCAACCCAAGGTCAAACCAAGCAAGCTGTTAAAAATATTTAAACGTGTTTTTGAAAATAGATTACATTGTTGGAAATATTTAGGTGACTAGTTTTAATACATTTAATAATATACTTGACAAGTTATTGAACTCTTATTCCTAAATATATTCTCATACCCGAAAAGATTTACAAGATGTTTATGTAACATTTGTAAGTTAAGTGATCTATGCCTATATATGAATGCAAAGACAATTTTGCAAATTTTAATGCAAGAATCTAGGCAAAAAGTTTAGTTATTATAATCGAAAAAACTAGCTTACAACACGAAATAGTGTTACATGGCACATGTGCTTCGATATTCAATTTTTTAATTACAACTAGCAACGACTCATTAATTATTTTTACTAACTTAAGATATAAAGAAGTGCACATAATCACATTAGCATACCACTTAAACGTACTGGTTAGTAGTTTTGTGTTATTAATACAACAATGTATACTTAGCTCGGTTTTGTTTGAAACAAATTAGTTTCCTCCCCATTTTAAAAATCAAGTTTAATATTTTTGAAAAGTTAATTACACCATTTTTCAAAGATATACCGACTAGAAATGTCCGACTCGAAAGGAAAAGACAAAATACAAGTTTTTAAGTTTATAACGAGACTCAACGTTTTTGGACTATAATAGTAGTATTTTGCCTTTCTGGACTAAATAAGTTTTGTTAGTAAATACTGGGGAAGTATTTTTATATGTTATGTTTTACTCAATTCTCTTCGAAATGGCGGGTGGCCTAGACTTCTACGGACTTACGGTTGATTTTATATGATTTTTTAAAGTTTCTGAAAAACTGCCGAATCAGACAGGCGGTCCCCTTAATTAAAGAGGGCCGCCCAGGAATTAAGGGGGCCGCCCATTGATTTTCTTAATTTACGATGTTTGTAAAAAAATTGTTTTCGACTTGGCGAAAGGTGTACAACTTTCTGTGAATTAGATACCGAACATAATAACACTTATTTTAAGCAAATATTTTTATCTAGAGCTAGTTTAATTAGTGTAATATAACATCAAAACTAATACAAGTTAATTCAACAAATCACTTTTCATATTTTACTCCACCTTAATGGGTAATTTGATACATGGATCGTACTCAATTTTTAAAACCATTTGTTTTGAAAATTAGAGCGGCGTGGATCTGATACCAATTGTGGAAATCGTAGAGGGGGGGGGGGGGTGAATACATTTCCATTAAAAATCTTAAAATGTTTCGTATCATTCAAATTTCCGATCAAGGCGTGATACAATATGATGTGTGTTCATACAAGTTAATATACTCATATATACATCAATTTACAACAATAACAACCCAACACACAATATTCACATTCTATTCAAACATATTTAAGATTTATTTTATAATCAACACTTCACACAATTGCACGTTTTATAAATTATAAAAGCGATAAATGCGAGTATAAATGTAAAGTGATAAGTGACATAAGGAAAAATGAAAACGGACATGTTAATTTATAGTGGTTCGGCAAACGGAAGCACCTCTTTCGCCCTACTCCACTCACCGATGTTACCCAACTCGAGTGTTTCTTCACTAGTCAACAAGCTCCTTAAGCGCGGAGAAAAACCGTACACAACATGCTTTTATCAATTTCCAACACTTAAGCTAAATGTCGTGTTATAATCTTAGCATCGTAGAATAACCCTATCTATACAACACAACTTCACGACTTCACAACCTCACGACTACTTCACAACTTCACTACACAACTTAGCTTCACACCTTGATCACAACTACACAACTTCTTCACATCTTCACAACTTTACAACTCCACACCTTCACAACTTCTCCTCACCACACTACTTATGTCACAACTATCTAACACTACTAGAAAGGATCACCAAGATCCAACTACAAAACACACCATGATCACCATGATCAAGAAATTATACAAGTTTGGAATACATGGACTCGATCTATGCATTGTGAATGTAAGACATGTCACGAATGCCCTAACTAGCCTACATAACTTTGTATCTTAATGATAACGAAAAGTTCTTCTCTTGCACTTCAATGGATGGATGATTGGATCACATTTTAAACAAACTTATAATAAGTTAAGTGATCAAAAGAAATGGTTTGAAAGGAGGTTTTAGATCTGAGAAAACTTTGTGCAAAGAGGTGAGAAAATCTGTGGAAACAGTCCACTATTTATAGGCAAAAATATTAATTTTTTATTTGGGCGGTCCCCTTAATTATACAAGGCCGACCCCCTTAATTAATTAAGTGGGCCGGCCATTTTTCAGACGCTCCATTTTTTGTCCTTTAGTGGGGAAGGTTTTTCCGAAACTTTCTAGCCGTTTCTAGGTGAAAATTTTGAATTCAAAATATTTATTTTGAATAAAACATTTCTTATAAATACAAAAATGTTTTGTATATGTTTTTAAAATAAAAATTTATTGGTTTTTGTCCCATTTTATAAAGAAAAATTTAAGGTTTGGAAATATTAAAAATAAATAATTCTTTTGATCATTCAACAATTTAAAGTTTGTTTGTTAATACCCCTTTAGTGATTTAGTGGGTTGCGACTTAATTTGTTCTGTTGAAGAAAACATGAGACGTCGAAAGATGTTGACGTATGAATTGATGATTTGTGATTACGAGTAACTTAAGCACTTTACGTTATGTGTTATAAGTTACATGTTTGTCATCACCAAAACATGAAGAGAATGTATACATAATATTTCTACCAACAATCTCCCTTTTTTTTATGATGACAAAATATGTAAACTATAACTCATAGTAAAATGTATAAGTTACTTGTTTACACTTCTTCTCCCCCTTTTGTCGAAACAAAAAGGTGGATTCCTAGACGAGACTTTAACTTCACTTCAACTCTTCAATCAAAGAGGCGAGCTTGCATCATCCTAAGTGAAGTCTTGATTCTATCAATCCCTTTTAAACAATGACATCCCTTGAACAGACTCAAGCGGATCCATGGATCAAATTAGTTGCAAACTCTTAACCTACATCAATAGGGGTTTTTTTGTTTGATCTTGCCAACAAAAAAAAAAAAAATATATATAGGGATGAAAAACACATATCAAAAAATGTGTAGATGTCTTAAACGGTTGCAAACGTAATGGCTTAGACATTTGCAAATGCTCCCCCTTGGTGTATGCTCCCCCTTGATTGGGGCACCAAGAAATCGAGTAACGGAAAAGTGCTACAAAACAAAGTTAGTAGAAAAATGCACATATATATGATGATGATGATAGATATATATGCAAGACACTTAGTGGGGAACAAATCATGTATGTTTTTAGGTATATGCACTCTAAAGTGTGGCACTAAAGACAACAACCTAAAAAATGATGAATGCTTAAGACATGGAAATGTTTAGGAACCAATGATAAGATTCGACAGACACATGCTTAAGGGCTAAGACTCGATCAAAACGTTCCTTATGGTATCATCATCTAACCAAGATAATGATGAGGATTTAAATAGACTAATGGTTGTATTGAGAGATTCCTAAATCCTCAAGGTTTCTTTGTTAAGCATTATGTATGCTTTTCATGTTTGGGGTGTTTAAGGATAAACATTATCGTAAGACTTTAGGTCGAACTAAATGTTGATGATAAGGATGATTTGTTGAGGAAACATAAATGAAGAAGGATGAGCGTGAATGGAAAGGGAAGGTGTTGACTATAGGTTTGTTGGGTGTTTGGTAGGTTTGGAGAGTAAGGTGATGAAAGAATGTTGTTTTGTTGTTGGGGGAGATGTATGGCTACGAGGTTTGATGGGTCTTGTAGTTGATTATATGTCATCAACTAGGCTTTCTCTACTTGGAGATGGAGGTGGTGTGTGTTGAGTTTGGTTGTCACTTTAAGGTGGAGATTGAGTATGAGTAACATGTGAATTGATGGGTGAGATGGAAAATGAAGGATGTGAGGAAACTTGTGGTGATGTGGGAATGTCCTTAATGTAAGGATGGTGGAGCATTGTGATGACTCAACAACACTTGAAGGTTAAATATCATCTTTGTGCTCTTCACTTGTCCAAAAAATGGAAATAGACCATTAGAAGACACGTTATTGTGATGACTCAACAACACTTGAAGGTTGAATATCATCTTTGTGCTCTTCACTTGTCCAAAAAATATAAATGGACCATTGGAAGACACGTTATTGTGATGACTCAACAACACTTTGAAGGTTGAATATCATCTTCGTGTTCTTCACTTGTCCAAAAAACGGAAATGGACCATTGGAAGACACGTTATTGTGATGACTCAACAAAAATTTGAAGGTTGTATATCTTCTTTGTGTTCTTCACTTGTTAAGAAGTGGAAATGATTTGATGAGACACATTTCATTACGAAATTCACTTGACTTTTGACAACATAGGCACACATGCTTATGAGTGTCGGGATATAAGGATAAGATGCATTTCATTACGAAATTCACTTGTGGGGAATGGTTACATGGTGAATCTTCTTGTGAAAGTGACAAGTGGATGAATTGAGGTTGATAGTAGTAAGGATGACTTGGTTTTTCATTTCACTTTGGTGATTTGGGGATGTACTAGAACTAATGATCACTAACAAGAGTGAATAATAGTTTTGAGGTTTGAGTGTATGGTAGAAGTGTATCTTATGGTTTCTAGTGAATAAGGATCACCTATGTTAGTTCTTGAGAGTATTTGGTTAAAGGATATAAGTGAAGATGTGTGCTTTCCCTTCCTTTTTATTTCGTGCTCATCCGAACATAAGTTGTGAAAAAAAATGAAGATAAATAACGACGGAAGCGATGAGCTTAACAATTTCATGATGGATGACGGTTAGCATACGATGAACTTCATCCGCAAAGTTATG
>BQNB010005756.1:0-67500 GCA_026074375.1 Tanacetum coccineum | reverse complement strand
TAAAAATACTTAAACATTTCGGATGAAATATTTAAGTTGTCAAACCTACTATAGAGGGTAATAAGATTTTATCTAACCCTTACCTTGGCGAAATAAGTAGAACATATTTGAAAAGAACGAGATGATGATTAAGGGAATGTGTGAGTGGAGACTCTAAGAAACTTAAGACCATTTAGAGACTATTATGACCTATCGGATTGTGATACTAAGGTTCGCATGTAATAAGGGTATAAATTCTAGTGTCAAGAAATCTATACCTATAAGCATAAGACATATAGGTATGCGAGTTTATCTAAGCATGCATCCACATAATAATCAATAAGATTAATGTGTAAAACTATATGACATTAAACGTTAATTGAGATAGGCATATCTAATTCGTTATGCATTAAATCAATATAGTGTAAATGCACATTTAACACGTAAGTCATGTAAAATGACGCATACAAAACATATTAGCATTTAGCATTTAGGAGCATGTTTCATTTTAGATAAGCTAAGAGATATTCTATCTAGATTGCTAGAATAAGATGAACTCCTTTATAATAGACATGTATTTAATAGCTAAGCAATTAAACATTGAGCATCAAGATAATCAAGAAGACATATAATTGCATTGTGTTTGGATTGACTAAGAAAAGGCCTAATTTCTAAATGCTTATTGTGCACTCCTAATGATATACAAACTCTATCGATGTATACTATCCTTAGGCATATTTAGGAAGAGCCATTTAATCAAGTTAGAGAATGAGTATGAGAACTAATCCACTATGGTGCTCAATTCAGGCTCAAACTCAGACCATTATTTTACGGGTTATACACCGAACCTAGCTTCACTCACCTTGGGAAGCAATTCAACTCTAGGTCAAATGAATATTCTAGTGCAATAAGACTTCTCCGTAGTCATTCTCATGTAAGACAAAATAAATCTTAAATTTGCCTAAATAAATTTAGCAAAGATAAAATTTGTATTATCTTTTCATAGAGGACCTAATATGACTCAACTAATCTTACTTTAATTTCGGTTCGCATAATCCTAATCCAGATGTGTGGAATTCTAATATAAGCGTAAGCAAGATGTTTTAATCTTTTGTTCAAGATCTATAGGGGATTAATTTTGGATACATATTGCTTGATTTAATGGAATGTCTTATATTTAGTCATCATACATGTGTATTGTCACATTGATATTTAACGTGTTTTTTGTTTTTTTTTTCGGAATGAACAACATTTAGCAATTGCATTGCAAGTAAATTACTTGAAATTTCGGACGAAACATCCAAACTGTTCAATCCTAATTCATTATGTATTTCAAGCATGAATTAAACAATTAGACTAATATTTGAACCCAACTACTGACAAGTAGACTCAATAATGCATTATCACTAAAAGTGTGAGTTATGATCCAATGCATATATCATTATCATACTACAAACAGATGCAATTATTTTCATACCAACTATGTGATTGAGTATGTAGATTGCAAGATAATATCTTTATTATAATTTGATATAATCTGAAACTAAACAAATAAGAATCGTATAGTTATCATTTCTAAAAACTATCTCTTTTAGATTAAATTAACTAACAATTCTATATTAAGATAATACATCATTTCTGTAAAGAAACTAACCTTTATTTTAATATTAAAGATTTCGAAGAAATAATACTTTCTCGTAAAAATAATTTTTGATATGCTTTCTTTTTAACATCAAATTTTTTTTTCTTTCATAAAAAGTTTCTTCCCAACACTAACATTTTCTCCTTTCTTACAATAGACAAAGAACATAATAAACGCCTAAACTACTAAGAGAACACATATACAGACTCACATTATGCCATTAATAAGGATCTAACATACCCAAAAACCCCACTCCCCTCCACCCATACCCCCCAACACCACCAAAAAAACACAACAGATCCACCTCCCCAACCAAGACCCATATCAAACGCACCCACTCAACAACCATACAAGCCACCCAGTCCATGAACATCTTTACCAACAATCTTAGACCCCAACTAACCCCTCATCCTCACAAAGAAAATAGATCAATATAATAAAAATAGTGAACCCTTAATCCCCACAGCTTAGTTGTAAAATTTTACTTGAGCGAAAAACAAATTGAAAGTATTATGTAATAATCTACATATTTTTTATACATTTTCCTGATTAATTAGATATTCTAACCATTTTTATCTACAACACCCAACTTTTATGTAAAAAACTATATGTTTTAAAAAAAATATAATTATGTGAAATGTTAAAACCATGCAAGCACAAGCATTATCTTTTATTCTTAGTTATATTGATGTATTAATACAATCTTTTCTTTTGTTTGACCAACCCAAGGTCAAACCAACAAGTTGTTGAAAATATAAAAACAATTTGTATGAAAATACATTAAATCGTTGGAAATAATTAGTGACTAGTATTTAAATACATTCAATAAAATACTTGACAAGAATAATTGAACACTTATTCCCTACAATATATGCCCATATCCGAAAGATTTAAAAGATGTTATGTAACATTTGTCCAGTACAGTGATCTATGCCCTATATGCAATGCAAGAACAAATTTTGCAATCTTAATGCAAGAAATCAGCATAAGTTCTAGTATTCATAATCCGAAAAACAGCTACAAACGAAATAAGTGAAACATGGCACATGTTCTATAGATATTCACTTTAGCTTAATACAAGTAAGCAACGATCATTTTAATAATTTTTACTAACTTAAGAAATAAAGAAAGTGCACATAATCACATAACATACACATAAACTTACAATGTCGTATTTTGTGTATTAGATACAACAATGTATACTTAGCTCGGTTTTGTTTGAAGACAAATTAGTTTCCTCCCCATTTCAAAAATTAACCAAGTTTAATATTTTTGAAAAGTTAATTACACCATTTTTCAAAGATATACCGACTAGACAAGTTCCGACACGAAAGGAAAAGACATAAATAACAAGTTTTAACGTAAAACGAGACTCAAACTTTTAGACAATAAGTAGTATTTTGCCTTTTTGACTTACTTAAGTTTGAAATAAATACTCGGAAGTATTTTTATATGAAAGTAGACTCAATTCTCTTCGAAATGGCGGGTGACACGACTTCTACGGACTTACGATTGATTTTATATGATTTTTCAAAGTTTCTGAAAAACTGCCGAATCAGACAGGCGGTCCCCTTAAAATTAAAGGGTCCGCCCCAGATTAAGGTGGCCCGCCCAGGGAAATTAATAAGGGCCGCCCACCTGAAACACAGAATTTCAATTTATGTAAAAAATATTTTCTGACTTTGCGGAAAGTGTTAGCAACTTTTCTGAATTTGATACCGAAGATATAACACTTTATAATTAAGCTTCATTTTTTTATCCTCGATCTAGTAATCATAGTGTATATAAGATCAAACTAATACAAGTTAATCAACGAAGACACTTTGCATAATTAATCCCCCTAATGGGTAATATTTAATACATGGACCGTACTCAATTTTTAAAACATATTTGTTTTGAAAATAAGGAGCGACGTGGCTCTGATACCAATTGTGGAAATCGTAAAGGGGGGGGGGGGGGGTGAATACGTTTCCATTAAAAATCTTAAAATGTTTCGTATCAAATTACCGATCAAGCGTGATACAATATGATGAGTGTTCATACAAGTTATATACACATATTAATACATCGATTTACAACAATACAACCCAACACACAATATTCACATTTATTCAAGACATAATTAAGACTATATAATCAACACATCACACAATTGCAAGTATAAATATAAAGCGATAAATGCGAGTATAAATGTAAAGAGATAAGTGAAAGGAAATGCAAACCGGACACGATGATTTATAGTGGTTCGGTCACGAAGCACCTCTTCGCCCTACTCCACTCCCCGAGTACCCAACTCGAGAGTTTCTTCACTAGTCAACAAGCTCCCTTAAGGCGGAGAAAACCGTACACAACGTTGCTTATATCAATTTCCGACACTAAGCTAAATGTCGAGTTCTAATCTTAGCTAGAACCAATCTATCACAACACAACTTCACGACTTCACAACTTCACGACTACTTCACAACTTCACTACACAACTTAGCTTCACACCTTGATCACAACTACACAACTTCTTCACATCTTCACAACTTCACAACTTCTTCACACCTTCACAACTTCACAACTCCACACCTTCACAACTTCTCCTCACCACACTACTTATGTCACAACTATCTAACACTACTAGAAAGGATCACCAAGATCCAACTACAAAACACACCATGATCACCATGATCAAGCAATTATACAAGTTTGGAATACATGGACTCGATCTATGCATTGTGAATGTAAGACATGTCACGAATGCCCTAACTAGCCTACATAACTTCGTATCTTAATGATAACGAAAGTTCTTCTCTTGCACTTCAATGGATGGATGATTGGATCACATTTTAAACAAACTTATAATAAGTTAAGTGATCAAAGGAAAGGGTTTGAAAGGAGGTTTTAGATCTGAGAAAACTTTGTGCAAAGAGGTGAGAAAAATGTTGGGGAATAGTCCAGTATTTATAGGACAAAAAGGAGGAGCGGGGTCTATGGCCGGCCCCCTTAAATAGGGTGTCGGCCCCCTTAATTTTAAGGGGGCCGCCCATGTAATTAAGGGGGCCGCCCCTTATTCAGACGCTCCCTTTTTGTCCTATTCAGGGGAGGTGTTTACTGGACCATTTCTAGCCGTTTTAGGTCCGAAAATTTGAAATTCAAAATGTTTATTTTGAATAAAACATTTCTTATAAATACAAAAATATTTTGTATATATTTTAAAAATGTTTGTCCCATTTTATAAATGTAAGGTTTGGAAAAATAAAAAATTTCTTTGATCATTCAACAAATTAAAGTTTGTTTGTTCATACCTTTAGTGATTTACGTCGGGTGCGAACTTAAATTTATTGTTGAAGAAAACTTGAGACGTCGAAAGATGTTGACGAATTGATGATTAGTGATTACGAGTAACTTAAGCACTTTACGTTATGTGTTATAAGTTGCATGTTTGTCATCACCAAAACATAAAGAGAATGTATAGATTAAATATCGTAATATTTCTACCAACAATCCTCTTAACCCTCCGCCGCCTGCTTCTGAGTCGATACCTGAGGATGCGATCGAGGTTGAGAACCCGATTGAGCACGAGGATGAGACTGTTCTTGCTAGTGTCCATGAGGTAGGTGAATCGTCTACTGCTCCTTTTCTTTATGAGGACGGTGATGCTTTATTGCCTGGTCTCATGAGAAAGGACATTAATTCTCTTTTTGGTCGGATGGCTTCTCTTTCAAGACGATTGTGTGGTCACGAGACGGCGCATGCATTGGTCGAGAAGAAAGTAAAAGCAAAGGACGATTATTATGGTAAGTTGATTTTGAACTTGGGTAATGAAGTACGTTCTAGTGTGGAGCAAGGAACGGCCGCAATGGAAAAGCTAGTTGAAAAGCTTGGTAATGCTGAAGATAAGGTTGAGTGTAGGAAATTGAAGAAGGAACTTGAAGAAGCAAGGTTTAGCAACACATTTCTTCGTATGCAGAACGAACGAGTCGAGAGAGATCTCTATTGGATGAGAGTTCAAGCTCATGAGTTCTATCAAGAGATGATTCATAGAGGATTTGTGTTTGAAGAAAAATCGAATGAAGCTAACAATGTTCCGATTAAAGATGAGAGGAGTCCATCATCTGAACCTCGAGGATCTCCTCATGATGCTTAGTAGTTTAGATTCATTAGTATTGTCTTTATTGTGTAATCACTAAACTGAATCCTCAGTTAGTAGAATTAGTGCTATTGGTTGTAACGATTTGTATCATTTCATGAAACAAGCTGCTATTCGTCGAATGATCAAGTAAAATGTTGATCCTGCTATCGCTACTGAGCGAGCTAGACATGCGAATTTTGGAAATGATGCTAGGGGATCTGGACCAGCTAGGGGTCAGGATGTCGTATCTGCTGCTCATGAGTGCACTTTTGCTGGATTTATGAAGTGCAATCCTATTACTTTTCATGGTATTGAGGGAGCCGTTGAATTACGAAGATGGTTTGAGAAAACTAAGAGTGTTTTTGGGATCAGCGAATGTGCAGAGGGCAAGAAGGTTAGGTTTACTGCTGCAACATTGCATGGACATGCTTTGATTTGGTGGAATACTAAGATTGCAACCATGGGTTTAGAGACTATGAACCAAATGACTTGGACTGAAATGAAGCAATTGATGACTGCGGAGTTTTGTCCGATAGAAGAAATTCAAAGAATGGAGCACGAACTATAGAACTTGAAGGTTAAGGAGTATAACATTGTGGCTTATACTCAGAGGTTCAATTAGTTAGCATTGATGTGTCCGAGAATGGTTGAACCGGAAAGAGTGAAGCTTGATGCTTACATCCGGGGATTAACTAATAACATCAAGGGTGAAGTTACTTCTTCTAGGCCTGCTAACCTGAGCGAAGTTATGCGTATGGCTCATAAGTTGATGGATCAGAAATTGCAAGCTAGAGATGAAAGAATTTTGGAAGGAAAGAAGTGAAAGTGGGAGAGCTTTCAAAGTGGAAATAGTAGTAGTAAGGGCAATCATAGGGACAACTCACGTCAAACTTTGCAGAATAACCAAAGTCAAGGAAACGCGCGAGCCATGGTTACCACTCCTACTGATGGAAAGCTTCCTTTGTGTGAGCGATGTTTTACTCGCCATGTTGGTCTGTGTACGATCAAGTGCTACAAGTGTGGAAAGGTTGGGCACAAGCTAAGGTACTATAAGGAGAAGAATGTTGCCATGGGTGCAAATGCTCTGCCCATTCTGACTTGTTATTATTGTGGTGAGCAAGTTCATACTAGGAAACGATGCCCAAGGAAGATTAAGCAAGGGGAAGTTGGAGAAGTTCGTGGCCGAGCTTATGCTATTAAGGATGCTGAGCCGAAGGGTCCAAATGTGGTTACTGGTACGTTTCTACTCAATAACCGCTATGCTTTTATTTTATTTGATTCGGGTTTTGATAGGAGTTTTGTGGATACTAGATTTAGTTCCATGCTTGATATCAATCCGGTTAAAATAGGAGCTAGTTATGAGGTAGAGTTAGCTGATGGAAGGGTAGCTAGTACGAACACTGTTTTGAAAGGTTGCACTTTGAATTTAGTGAACCATATTTTTGAAATAGATCGTATACCGATTGAGATTGGTACGTTTGATGTCATCATCGGTAGGGATTGGCTTGTCAAACACGATGCCGTGATCGTCTGTGGCGAGAAAGTTGTTCGTATACCGTATGGGAACAAGATGTTGATAGTCAAAAGCGACAAGGGTATGTCTCGATTAAAGGTCATATCTTGTATCAAGGCCCATAAGTACGTCGAGCGAGGTTTTCATTTGTTTTTGGCACACGTGATGGAAAACAAGTCGAAGGAGAAATGATTGGAAGACGTGCCTGTAATTCGTGATTTTCCTGAGGTGTTTCTTGAGGAGTTGTCAGGACTACCACCGCCGAGGCAAGTTGAATTTCGAATTGATCTAGTACCGGGGGCTGCACCTGTTGCACGTGCACTGTATAGATTGGCACCATCTGAGATGAGAGAGTTGTCAATACAATTAAAAGAGCTGCTGAAGAAAGGATTTATTCATCCGAGTTCATCAACGTGGGGAGCACCGGTGTTGTTTGTGAAAAAGAAAGATGGATCTTTTAGATTGTGTATAGATTATCGCGAGTTGAACAAGTTGACTGTTAAAAATTGTTATCCTCTTTTGAGAATTAACGATTTATTTGACCAACTGCAAGGTTTGAGCGTGTATTCTAAGATCGATCTGCGATCAGGATTTCACCAGTTACGCATTAAAGAAGAAGACATTCCAATTACTGTATTTAAAACTCGGTATGGTCACTTTGAGTTCCAAGTAATGCAGTTTGGATTGACTAATGCACCTGTTGTGTTTATGGACTTGATGAACCGCGTATGCAAGCCATATCTGGATAAGTTCGTCATAGTGTTCATCGATGATATTTTGGTTTATTCCAAGGACGAAGAAGATCACGGAAAGCATTTAAAGATTATTTTGGAGCTGCTTAAGAAAGAGAGATTATACGCCAAGTTTTCAAAGTGTGATTTTTGGCTAGATTCGGTACAATTTCTGGGTTATGTGATTGATCGTTGTTCATGTTGATCCTGCCAAGATCGAAGCCATTAAGAGCTGGGTTGCACCGACGATGCCAACAAAGGTGAGGCAATTTCTTGGATTGGCTGGGTACTATAGGAGGTTCATTGAAGGTTTTTCTTTGATTTCTAAGCCACTAACTAAGTTGACTTAGAAAAATAAGAAATACAAGTGGGGAAAAGAAGAAGAAGAAGCTTTTCAAACACTGAAGCAGAAGTTGTGTAGTGCACCGATCTTAGCTTTGCACGAGGGAACAGAAGATTTTGTGGTGTATTGTGATGCATCACTTAAAGGTTATGGAGTCGTGTTGATTCAAAGAAGGAAGGTGATAGCGTATGCTTCTAGACAATTGAAAGTCCATGAAGAGAATTACACTACTCACGATTTGGAGTTAGGAGCCGTTGTTTTCGCTCTTAAATTATAGAGACATTATTTGTATGGAACGAAGTGTGTGGTTTTCACCGATCACAAGAGCTTACAATATATTTTGAATAAAAAAGAGCTGAACTTGAGACAATGGAGATGGATTGAGTTGTTAAGTGATTATGATTGTGAAATTCGATATCATCCTGGAAAATCGAATGTTGTGGCTGACGCCTTAAGTCGAAAATAAAGGGATAAGCCATTGCGTGTTTGAGCTTTGATGATGAGTGTTCACAACGATCTACCTAAGCAGATTCGTGAAGCTCAAGAGGAAGCAATAAAAGCAGAGAATGTAGAGGTAGAAAATTTGGGGAGATTGATTAAGCCAATATTCGAATTTTGCCTTGATGGAACACGTTGTTTTGGGAATCATGTTTGGTTGCCGCTATTTGATGGATTGAGGGATTTGGTTATGCATAAGTCGCATAAGTCTAAGTATTCCATCCATCCAGGATCGGACAAGATGTATCAAGACTTAAAGTCGTGGTACTGGTGGCCAAATATGAAAGTGGATATTCCCACGCATGTTGGTAAGTGTTTGACTTATGCGAAGGTTAAAGCTGAGCATCAGAAACCATCTAGGTTGCTGTAACACTGATATGTGCTTAATTACACATATCTTTTACCTTCAAAAAATGAGGCTTAATATGACCCAAAAACAGATCTAAAAACTGCTATTATTATATGTTTGTTTTGCATATTTTTATGAGCAGGATGTGAACTATCAACACAAAAAGGAAGAAACCAAAGCCATAAATGACCCAAATACTGAGCATGGATGGAAATAACTGTGGCAAATCAAGCCAAAGTCTAAATACACAATGTCAGAGTCAATACAGAAGGAATCAGCAGTCAAACAGGAGCCGGAAATGAAGAATACTATTGGATGCAATCTTAACCATCGATGGGGGGGGGAAGAGGGGACGGGATAGCCCAATAGTATAATTATGAAGACCTGTGTAAGGATCCAAATGGGCCTCAATTCAATTACAACAGCCCATTTGTGTGGCATTTGAAAAAAGTCTGTGAGACTTTGAAAGGCCCATCTTGCCCAGTTACTGCCAATCTCAGCCATTGTACACACAAAACCCATCACCTACCTTATTGGGCCCAACCCAAACCCAATTGGGCCCAATAGCCCAACACAAACCCAATTGGGCCCAATAGCCCAACCCAAACCCAATTGGGCCCAACACAAAACCCAAGCCCAACAAAAGCCCATTAATCCTTTTTACAAAACTTTAGGGACTAAAGTTATCATTTTTAAAACAAGTTTTATAAAGGAAAAATGGTAAAAAGAGTCCAGGGACCAAAACTGCCAAATGGCTATTCTTTTACCCTTTTTAAACACAAGGGGCAGTTTTGCAAATATTGAAAACCCTTTTAATTCTTTTGTATACAAACCACAGGGACCAATTTTGAAATTACCCAAACCTTTCTTTATTCTTTTGTTATAAAAATCAGAAGGACCATATCTGTCACTTTCCAAACTTCCTTTATAACTGAATTTGGCTCGAATGAAATGAAAATAGGAAGAAAGATGGGGGGTGCTTTTGCACCTTCCCCAAACTTTTCTTTTAAACCTGAACCAACACTGTACCCGTAACCACTTTACCGCCAAAACTCAAACCACCTCTCCCATGGTTTCTAGCTCATCCCCATGCCCTCTAGTACTCTTTTCCAGGTTTGCAATACACAAAAACCCGCACCCCAACCCTTTATGAAGTGCCATGTTGGCAATCTTCATAAAACCGACAACCCCAATGGCTGAGATGGTGTGTTTAAGTAGCACAAAAGGATCCAAGGGTCAAAAGAGTGTGCTTGGACTTCCTACTCTCATAACAAACACAAACCAAGAGCCAGAAGACTTTGAAGACTTCTATAAAAGAAAAAAGAACAACCCGAAGACCACACACCACTTTTACTATGTTTTTTTAGTTTAATTTAATTTCCAGTCTTTCTTTTAAGCAATTAGTTATAATTCAGTCTTTCTTTAAAGTTTATGTTGTGATATTCTGCATTTTTAATAAAAGATAAGAGTTTTTGTGTTATTGCTATTATCGAAATTCGAAGTATAATTTGAGTTGTTTAAATCTGTTCAAATGGTTTAAAAAAGTGTTAAAAGCAATTAAAATTCACTTATAATCAATTATCTCTGCCTTCTTTTACCCAAAAATCAGTTAAATATCCTTTTTTATATAAATAAGGGGGTGTTTGGTTTAGACTTTAAAATGGGTCAAATTTGGTTTGGTATGGGTCACAAACACTCAGCCACCTTTGGCTGAGTGTGTGTGCCTAATTAGACCAGAGAAATCACCAAGTTTAGTATAAAATTAAGTTTTAATGCACCCTAGACTTTCTGTCAAGATTTTCACAAAAAAAAAATAAGCTTAAAAGCTTAAGCTGCTTAGACAGCTTAAGCAACACATTTTTATGCTCATATAAGTCACTAAAAGCCTTTGTAAAAGCCCTTTGTTTCTGTCCTTTTAATTTGACTAAGTTTAGTCAATTGTGTGACTTGATTTTTTTTTTTGAAAAACCCTCAATTTCAAGCCAATTTATCAGCTGGTTTCCTTAAATTTTAGATCCTCAAAATCTAAACTTAAGCTTAGTGGTGACCCTTTTTGATCTGTTTGGGATTTGTTTTGGGTAAAAAGCACATTTGTGCTTATTTTCATAAGCCAAAATTACCCCTTCATGCCCACTGCATTGGCCTCCCCTGGTGCAAAAAGCACTTTTAAGCATTTGTTTTCTCTGAATTTAGCTTAATAAGCACTTAATTTTTTAGCTTTTTAGTATAGCCCCTAGGCCCCCCTTTAAGCCCCCAAAATAGTGTAGCTTAATTATGCCTTTAGCATAGCTTATTTTAGCAGCAAAGTAGAGGTTTTTCTGCTTTTCTTTAATCAGTCACATAGCTTATTTCTGTTCTAGCTTATTTTAAGGCTTATTCTTGTTAATCTTAGTTCACTTAGGTAGATTAACCCTTAATTTTATAGAATTACCAAATTTCAGCTTATTTTGAGCTCTTAAGCTCAAAGAAAAAGCCAATAAGCTCTTTGAGCTTTTGAGCTACTGTCAGTCCAAAAAGCTCACTTTTCTAGCTTATTAAGTTAGATTCAGCACTTGTCCCTTTTGTAGAAAATGATAAGCTCAAGCCCATCTACAACTTTCCTTTTTTGACTTTTGTCAAATAAGCACTTTGGACCACTGTTGTACATCGGGCTCTCTCTCAGGGACTTATTATGTAATTTCCAATTTTATAGTAGCCAGAGTTAGTCCCTAGTGTTAATTGCCCTATTGCCTCGTTAGTCCTTACCTTGTTGCTCAGTTAGTCCCCTAGGTTAACAGCTGTTAGTTTATTTAATTTAATTAATATAAATTAGGTTTAATTTTAATTAGTTTAATTACTTTTAATTTATTCAGTAAAATTTGGGCATTTTTATATTTTTAGAATTGTTAACTTTTTCTTTATTTAATTTTATTTTTTCAGAATTTTTATAACTTTTATTTTTTGTCTTTTTCTATTTTCTTAGTTTTAATTAGTTATTAATCTTTAAAAATTCATAAAAAAATCCAAAAATTAATAAAAAAAATATTTTTCTTTTTTATAAAATTTTCTTTTGTCATTTAGTGTCTAGGAAAAATATAAAATTTAGTGTAGGCTTTATTTTTCATAAAATTCAGTCTTAGACCCGTTTTACCCGGTGCGTTTTACCGTTTCTTTTCGTTTAGCATTCAAACGACCTCCGTTTTAATTCTAGTTTTTTTTATTTTTCAAATTAAGTTAATTAGAATTTAATTTTGATTTTTAATTTAATTTAGCATTTATTTTCTTAATTTTTAGTATTTAGGTTTCCCGATACCTGATTCTGTTCCCCGTATTTTAGTATAGATTTAATTTTAGGATTTCCCTATAACTAATTTTGTTTCCCGTAGTTTTTAAGATCCCCATTTCCTATATCTGTTTCCCGTAGATTAAATTAGGTTTTATTTAATTAATTTTAGTTGTAATTATATCAGTGTTTCCATCATATCCAAATATTCTCCATCATTCAATTTCTCATCAAACCAGGATTACCTTCAATTGCAGCCTCGTTGGGACATACGACCCGGGAATATCTCTTCCGGAATCTTTTTATCATTGATTCTATCTTGTGTATTTTATCCTTTTGTGGAATTTGACCTTTTGCCTTGGTCAAGGGCATTCGGTTAGGATCTGTATTAGGGTTGCTATATAAGTATATACTAAGCCACGAATCAACTAGTATTCTACATTTATCCATTCTCTTCTGATACTAGAAACTCTTTCAGCAATCTTAATCTTTGAGTAGTTATAACTTTTGTACTAGCAGCATTAACTTAGCACCAGCAGTAGTAACTTATACACCAGCACCATTAACTTAGTAGCAGTAACTTCAAGAAGGCTTTTAATCCCAATAGAGTATCCAACAAAGAAACCTTCACCAGCCTTACTATCAAATTTGCCTAAGTAATCTATGGTATTAAGAATAGTAACAGGACACCCAAATGGTCTCATAAAACTTAAAGTTGGTGTTCTATCATGAAAAAGTTCATATGGAGTCTTGTTATGAGGCTTAACTACTAACACTCTATTTTGTATATAACAAGCAGTATTAACCGCTTTTGCCCAAAAAGTAGTTGGCAACTTTGAATCAGCTAGCATAGTCCTAGCAGCCTCAATTAGTGTCCTATTCCTCCTCTCAGCAACTCCATTTTGTTGAGGAGTTCTAGCTATACTAAATTGTCTCAAAATACCATTCATCTCACAAAACTGATTCATTTCTCTGTTTTTTAACTCAATCCTATTATCACATCTAATCACCTTAACCTTGTGATCTACTAGATTTTCTATCCCAGTTATAAAGGACTTAAGAATGCCACTAGTCTCATCTTTAGTAGCTAAAAAGAAAACCCATGTAAACCTACTATAATCATCTGTGACAACTAGGCAATACATTTTCTTCATAAGGATTTTTACAAATGTTGGACCAAACAAGTCCATATGCAACAAATGTAAAGGAAGACTGATTAAGTTCTCTGTTTTGGACTTACAAGAGGCTCTGTGCTGCTTTCCCTTTTGACAAGCAACACAGGTTTGATCATTTTCAAAAAGTTTGGAAGGTAAACCTCTTACAAGATTTCTCTAAAACCAATTTATTGAAAGGTTTTTTAAAATCTAAGGACCCAACCTCTATGCTAAAGTTTAGATTCATACATGTTGTGCCTTTTTGCAAAAAGGGCAAGTGAAACCTCCTTTAGGAACAATGTTTCTTTACATCGACTCAATACAAATTGTTCTTTCTAGGAACTCTTAAGTAAAACTGACTTATCATCATAACTTAAAGTTTGGAGATAAAACAATACAATCCACAGTCATTAAAAATGAACACTATTCTTTTTATCACACATTTGTGAGACAAAAAGAGATTAAACATTAACTCTCTCACAAAAAAAACAATATTCAAAACTAGTTATAACCATTTAATGGTACCTTTTCCTGTGATTTTCCTTCCTTTAGGGTTTCCTCTAAAAGCAGCATATCCTCCATCTATATCTTTATAGTCTGTAAAATAGGACATGTTTCCTGTCATGTACCTTGAGCATCCACTATCAATCACTCCTTGATCCTGTAAATCCATTTGTAGATTACCCTGTACATTAGGTAAGAAAATCAGTTTCTTTTGGGGACCCAAGCCATCACTGACTTGGATCTGCCTTGTACATCAACATAATCAAAATTTTTTAGGGTGATTGATGCACTGTTGTGTTTAGAAACATGGTCTATAACTTTATTCTTTGGTTTCCAAACCCAACAAGCTGAGGCCTTATCAACATTAAAATTGTCTTCCTTAACAGCATTAACTACTACTTTTGGCCTAGGAGTATTAAGATTTTTACCCCTTTGATTAGTATTACTGTTTTTAAATGCTGTGTTCTTATGAATAGGCCTTTTAACAGTTGAATGTGCTATTTTAGAAAGATATGACATTGGTCTAGCAGCATTCACTGTTGATACTGCTGTTTTAGAAATATTTTGTCTAGCAGTATTAATTGATACTAAGCCAGACTTCATTAGTACTGCTCTTGGAACCATGTTCTTTTTAGCACAGGGGTGAGTCTTTTTAGCAAAGTTTTGATGATTCACCCTTTGAGCATTGTTCCAAACAGGTTTTACCATCCTTTGATTTTGAAACTGTTTTTGATGGTAATTGCAATCAACTTGCAAATGATCAAAGCTTCCACACACATAACAGGCCTTATTAAACATCTCAAAATTGCTTCCTAGTTTTTGAGACATCATATTGTTCCAATTTCTTTGATTGCCTCTTGGACTGTGAGTGTTTTGCCTATGTTTCTCAACTTGTTTAACAGTTTTCCTAGCAGTTTTCTCTTGTTGCTTAGGTTTGACAAACTCTATCTTAGCAATACTAGGCTTAACTGTTTTCTTCTCAGTTTTAGTTTGAGACACATTTTCTTCCTCACTATCTGACACCCAATCTTCACTAATTAGGGAATCATTAGACTTCCTAACTACCTTAGATACTTCTTCATCAGACTTTATGTTCTCAACTACAGGCTTATTAACAAACTCATCTAAACCAGTAAAAGACAAATCAGGTGTTGGAGGCATGAAATTTCCTGTGTAGGGAGGTGGAACTGCATTATATTTTTCATAGCCTAAACCTTTCTTGTAATTATCAACAATCTGACACTCTATGATCTTGTTTAAACTATTAGATGCATTTTCAAATTTATCTACATTAAATTGAATGCTATCTTTTTCTTTTTGAAATTTTTCAAGCTTCTTCCTAAGCTCTGTAATAGTTATTTCTTCTACTTGAATATCCTATTTTAAGCTATTAATGTTTTCTACATAAACAGACTCATTCTTTTTATAAAATTCAAGTTTCTCTTCCACTAATTCTAAACCTGTTTTATAACCTAAAAACATTAAACTAGATTTCTCTAAATCTCTTAATAGTTGATCATTTTAAGATTTAAGTAATTTAACAGTTTCCATACAAGTTTTTAAACAATTTGAATCATTGGATACCTTTGAGTCAAAACTTGAAGATGAGTAAGCCATGAGTGCATAATTAGGTCCTTCCTCTGCCTGGTCACTCCAGTCATATCCACCAAGACCATCACATGACACCAAAGCTGCAGAAGTAGATGTTTCCACATATACACTCCTTCTTGAGCTTTCCTTGTTCTTGTTGTTTTGATTTCTTAGAGCTCTACACTCCCTAGAAAAATGTCCCCACTTGTGGCAGTTGTAGCACTCCACTTTGGACTTATCAAAACCAATAGTCTCATTGCCATTAACCCTCGCCAACCGTCAACCATCTACACCTCATCATCATCAATACATGCCCGCCATCGCGACTCCATCACACCTCCTCCATCGACCGCCGGCACTCACTATATCACCCCCGTCGCCAACCCAACCAACTTCTACAACCATGCGGCATCAAGAACCTCCGTCTAAGCCACGTAAACCTCCATCATCTCACCCCTCTTTTCCCGAGTAGTGGAATGGTTACAACTTTTATAAAGATAAAATTAATAAGTAATTAAGAGGTGGTTTTGTTTAAGCCTAATTCTTTTTACTTGAATTAATTTCTTTGGTTCTTTCGTTTCGGTTGGATTATACTTTTGTTCTTGGTTATCTCGACTTACCTTCTTCTATTGAAAAACACGCCATAAAGGGGTGTTTGTTTCTGCGTAATCACCTAAAAGGGGTGTTTGTTTCTGCATGTAGGATATAAGGGTGCGTTTGGGTTAACAGCAGCAGTTAAGGGTGCGTTTGGGATAGCAGTCCCTAATAAGGGAGTGTTTGGTTTTATTTATTTTTGTTTCTTATATAATCTAGTCTAGATATATATTAAATCGCACGCGTATGTTTGCAACATAGATGGATTAAAAAGTGAAAAACATTGAAATTTATGAATATGGGAAACGTTGTATAAACGAGGAGGTCATGCCAAAATTTATAAAAATTTATATACTTAGTGTTTTCGTATAAAACTTTAATTATCTTGGAAATCCGATAAAATGACAAAGTTATATATATTCTCATATTTATTAAGCTGTAATTAAACAATAACCCCGTAAATAAACGAAAAATATACTTTTACGAATGAGACAATGTTTTAAACTAAAACTCGTCAAGAAAAGAAATACTAAATTATATAATATTATTTTATAAGTCCCGATTAAAGGACAATAATAACTTTTGTTAAAACTTTTAAAATGTCATTTATCTAATTCGAGACTTTAAAACGTGTATTTACTTTTAAGCAATAACTTTTGATTTATTTCATCTGGTGATTTCTCGAACAAGCGCCACCCAATAAATGTTGTTTTTTAATTTATTTTTTTTCACATGGGTCACTCCTCGCTTATATAATACTTTTTTAGTTATAAAAAATAAACGCCACGCAATCATATACTTTGGTCGTATTTTTTCATATGGGAATATATATTTAAGTATAATACCATTAACGTAAACTTTTTGAACTTTTTTCTCCTCCGAACTTTCTTTTTATTTTTACAATTTATTATAGAATGTAATAAATAAACCCGCCTCACATAATTTTATACAATTACTTAATCCTCCTAATGGCAATATAATACGGGATTTATATAGCATGCCCCTTTTTTTACTTTTCCCTTTTTGATTTTATTTTTTATTAACCCAACCACCAAAACCCTTTTTTTTAACAAGTTTTGAAATCCTAAATCTTTTAATCAACGTGGGTTCCCCCCCGTGGTTTGATGTAATTCATCCATTGGAAAAAAAACCCAAAATACAATATCCTAAATTAGTTGGGACATAGACCCTTTAAAGGAAATTAAACTGCAAACATTTCTTGATCGAGCCCGTTTTTTTTTCGGTTTTTCCCTATTGTGTTTTTTTCTTAATAGTTGTCCATTTTATGCCAATTGTTTTTCCCCCGCAATAGCAAAGGTGATTTTTCATAGCCTTGCCTTTTAAACTCTTTTTTTATGTTTTTTGAAAACCCGCGAGGGAAGAATACAAAAAATCTTGGTTTTAGAAATCAGAAACCATAACAGGTTGGATTTTTTTTATTTATGTGAAACGTTTTTTTTGCTATGAGTTTATTGTTGTGGCCGCCTTCCCTTCATGAACCGTCAATCAACCGCTAATACCGTGGGAACGCTGAATGCAAAAAATAATAGATCTAATTTTTTTTTTTTGGGCCTAACGAACCTTGTCCTGGCGGTTGTGTTTTTTTTCCTTTGCGAGGGCCAATAACGGGGACATATTGGTAATTTAGTATTGGGAAGAGTGGTAGCACTATCAATTCCCAGGTTTTGGGCCCCAAAACATGGTTTTTTTTTTTAAGTTCGTTTTTTTTTTCGTGGCTCTAAGTAATCGTTTTTGTGAATTGTTTTTCTAAATGAAACCTAATGTTTTTGCTATGCTTGGTTGTTGCAAAAATGATTTTTGTTTTTGTTAATAAAAACTCCTAAAGAAATTTCACTCTCAACATTTTTTCATTGAGTTTTTTTTTTATAGCATTTTTTTATCCTTCAGTATATGCTTGCTATGGCTTTTGGATGGGATGGAATGCGGAATTTATCGGGGGAACGTGGACCTTGGGGTGCACTTTTAACACATATTTTGAATTTGAAAAAAATGGTTTTGCTTTTTTTAAAAAAACAATAAACATGGTTTGGTTGGGGAATTTATTTTTTTTGAAATGAGTGTTTTTTTTTTATAGAGTTTATTGGGACTTGTTAAACTCCCCCCCGATCTTTTTAATAAAAATTTTAAATGTAGTTTTACCGTGGACTCCTCTGAGCTTTTATATGTTTAAAGTAGCACCCCAAATGTTTTGTATTTTCCCTGCTGCGTTGTAATTTTTTTTTTTGTGGGTGTTTACAACTTGGCCAAATGATCCAATACTTCCGCCACAACATAAAACATGCCCTTTATTTAAAACATCTCAAAATTGGCTTTCTTAGTTTTTTTTTTTAGAGAATATCATATTTGTTCCTAATTTCTTGATTGCACTCCTTGGACCTGTGAGGTTTTTTTTTTTTTTTTTTTTTTTTTTTTTTTTTTTTTACCTAATGTTATTTGCTCAACTGTTTTTTTTAAAACATTTTTTCCTAGTAGAATTTTTCTTTTGTTTTTTGTTTTTTTGGATTTTTGAACATAACTCCTTTTCCCTTAATAATACTAGCCTACTGTATTCCCTTTTTTTTCAATTTTTTTTAAGGCTGATAACACCATCCTCCATTTCCCCCTCATCATCTGAACCACAATTCTTCAAATAATTGGGGCATCCAATCATTCTCTAAACACCTTAGGTCTCTTTTTTCTTCACTAAGACCTCATACTTGTTTTTTAAGTTTTCCCTCAGCTACATGCCCTTCATTACAATTTCCTCAATCTATACCCGTAGAAGACCAAATCAGGTGTGGAGGCAGGAAAAATTTTCTTGTGTAAAGTGAGGTGGAAACTTGCAATTAAATTTTTTTTTTTAATAGCCCTAAACCCTGTTTTTCTTGCTAATTATCAAAACAATCCGACACTCTATGAGCTTGTTTTTTTTTAAAACTTTTTTAGATGCCCATTTTTCAAATTCATCTAACATTAAAATTTTTGGAAAATGCATTCTTTTTTTCTCCTCTTTGAATTTTTTTTCCAAGCCTTCTTTTTCTAAAGCTTTTTCCTCTAATAGTTATTTCTCCTCCCTTGAATATCCCATTTTTTAACCATTTAATGTTTTTATTCTACAATAAACAGAACACATTCTTTTTAATAAAATTCAATATTTTTTTTTTTCCTTCCACTGATTCTAAACCCTTTTTTTAATAAACCTTAAACCCATTTACACTAGCAATGTTTTCTCTTAAAATCTCCCTTATAATATGTTTGATCATTTTTTTGTTGAGATTAAGAAAAATTTTTTTAAAAAAACCAATTTTTTTTTCCCCCAATACAAAATTTGAACAATTTTTTTAATAATTGGATACCTCCTGAGTCATAACTAGAAGATGAGTAAGCCCATGAGTTTTGTTGCAATAATTAGGCCCTTTTCTCTAGCCGATCATTCCAGTTTCATATCCCCACCAAGGCCATCCAACATGACCACCATCTGTGGAAAGTAGATTAGAAGTTTTTTTCCCACAGGCAAAAGCACTCCTTCCCCTGAGCTTTTTTTCCCTGGTCCATTTGTTGTCCCTTTTGATTCCCTTTGGAAGCCTTTCCTGCACTACTCTAGCAAAAATTGTCTTCTCTTTGTTTCGGCAGTTTGTAGCACCCTCCCACTTTGGAAACCTAATAAAAACCAAATAGTTTCCCGCAATGCCCATTAATAATTAAGCCTTTCCCTTCCTTTATTCCTTTCAAAAAACCTTTTTTTTAGCCCTCATAGTTTAACCAAATGGCCATTTTGCCCAATCTCAATAAAATCCATACTCTTTTCTAATGTCCCAACCAGGATAGATTTTTTTTAATTTGCAAAGTCTCATTTTGCAAAGTTGAGGAAATATTTTTGGTCTTTTTTTGACCAAACAAAGAAATAAACAAAATAACCCACCATCACTAAAGTTTTTTGAAAAATCTTCTAGCCCTCATAGTAAACATGGCCATTTTCCATCTCATCCATGTCATCTGGATGGATTTGGTGCAAGTCCTCATGTACAAGTTGAGGACTATTTGATTGACTAGCAAAGAATGAACAAATAACAGCATCACTCAAGTTATCAATATTTTGTAAAGTTAGCAACATTAACTTGAGTGCTAGCAGTAGAAACTCCATGAGCAATATTAACTGTTTCATTAGTGCTGTTAGTGTTGTTATTTGAAGAGGACACAAAAGCCATGTCCTGTGTGCTTAAACTTGAGCTGGACACCCCTTTAACTTCTGGTTCATACACCTTGAGGTTGTTGTAGAGATCATCCATGCTCATTGTGTCCAAATCAGCTTTATTCCTCTACACAACAGCAACTTCGTTCCATTCTGGTGACATACTTCTTAATAACTTTTAATTAACATCTTCTTGTGAAAGATTTTCATCCAAAAGCTCTAATTGACTCACAAGCTTTTGAATCCTATCAAAGATTTGATCAAGCATCTATGAGCTTGGAGTAGTGAAGTTTTCATATTGTTGCTTTAAAAGATTCCTTTGAGTCTTCTTAGTAGCTGCATTCCCACCAAATCTCTTTTCTACAGCTTCCAGCAATAGCTTAGCATCCTTTATAGAGTTAAACTTTAACTGATGTTCATTGGGAATGCCCATCATTAAAGTACTTCCAGCCTTCACTTCTAATCCTCTCTAAACCTTATCTTCAGCAGATGTAATAAGCATCACTTTTTCAACACCTTCCACAACTGCTGTTTTTGGCAAGGTTGCACCATTCTCTATGACTTCCCACAATGCATAGTCTATCATCTGGATGTATTGTTCAATCCTCATCCTTCATAACTTAAACTCACCCGGTTTGAGCATGGGAACTTTGGATGCAGCCACCATAGGTACAAAATCTTGATCCATATCTTTTAGCAATGTTTCCAAAGCAACAAGCTCTGATACCACTTGTTGATCCCACTTCAATAGATCAAATTCCTTAAGCTTGTATAAGGATTAGTTATATTAGATAAATCTAACACATCTACAATAGAAACTTTGTTTGAATGTATTAAAGATTATGTGGAATCTAATCTTTAATATTAAGAAGAACTATTAATGAAACAATAATTATATGAACATATAATTCAACAAACAAAAGCTCCAATATTATTAATAATACGATTACTCTTAAAGTATTAGGGTTACAAAGACCTTGAAGCTATGATAATTCTATGAATGACTCATTTTTATATATATAACTCTATGCCCTAGGACCTCCTTTTATACACCAAAGAAACCTAAACGGCTTACAATACTTTCCTAAGAATATCAAATCTTTTAAACAAATAAGTTATACATATCTTTTACATAAATAACTCATATAAATCACATAAGCAGTACTAACTAACTCAGCAGTACTAACTTCTTCACTAGCAGCATTAACTCCTTGAGTAGCATTAACTTTGTACTAACAATAGTAGCTTTTGTACTAGCAGTAGTAACTACTTAGCACTTTTTCTTTTAAGTCTCTGAGCAGCACTAATATGCACTAGCAGTAGTAACTTTACACTAGCAGTACTAACTATGTACTAGCAGTAGTAAACACTTAGCATTTTTTTCTTTGAAGTTCTTGAGCAATACTAACATAACTAAGCAGCATTAACTCTGATATGAGCATCAGTAATACTAGCAGCATTAAGAATGCTTTTAATCCCAACAACCATGTCTGGATGATGTGCTCAGATACTTTGGATGAGATCACAGCTAACGGACTACGGCTTTGAATTCAATAATATACCTCTGTATTGTGATAACAAAAGTGCTATCGCTCTTTACTGCAACAATGTCCAGCACTCTCGGTCAAAGCACATCGACATACGCCACCATTTAACAAGAGAGCAAGTCGAGATTGGCGTTGTTGAACTTTACTTCGTGACGACGGATTATCAACTGGCGGACATATTCACAAAGGCATTACTAAGAGAGTGGTTCGAATTTCTACTCTCGCGACTTGGAATGAAGAGTATGACTCCGAAAACTCTCAAACGTCTTGAGTTAGAAATAGATAAGTAAAGGATAGTCTTCATGTATCCTATGTATATATTCTTAAAAACAAAAAAAATACAAAAATATAAAACCTACAAAAACCATAAAAATTAAAAAATAGAAAATACCAAAATTTTTTTTTACTCAAGACATGTCTTCTGAAAATCGATAATATTTACGGACCTAGAAATGTCGTTCAATATTAACACGGGTCTTTAAATAAAGTTCGAGCAGAAGTTCAAACTTTTAAAACATGTCTTAATGGCTTGTAGTTATTTCAGACTGCAACCCGCTTTTAAATCTGAGAAAAGCATGTCGCCAAAAAGATAGCTATTCCAAACATCGGGTAATTAATTTTTCCCGTACATGGATTACTTTATATCCATGCATCATGGGAATAATGTACGTTTCAGTACGTTATTTCTTCTTCAAGAAGAGAAGTCTTCTTTTTATAACCAAATAATTCTTTCTTAATTGATTCTTCAAAATTATTTGTGTTAATCACTGTGGAAAATGTGTTGTTGAAAATTAATCAGTTTGTGCTTCTACAATAAAATTTTCAACTCAAACAATGACTACAACTCTTTAAATAGGAAACGAGTCATTGTTTGAGGGGGAGAGTGATTTCAAATTTATGTCATCTAACGGGTTTTTAATTAACGGAAAAGGTTTTTGTATTTGAATGGGGTTACAATTTGAAGGGGAGTTAATTAATTAATTTTAACTCAAAGAGCCAGAATTGTGAATAGTTAGAAAGTTTAGGGATTTATGTGCAATGCACTACTTGTTTCCTAGCTTTATCAAACTACAAGGACTAAATCTGCCAATACCTAAACTTAATTTAACCTTAGGATAGTTTAAACCAAAAGTTAAAAGTGCTAGAAACCCCAAGGACCAAAACTTCCAACTTGAAACTTAAGAATATTGTTGGGATTAAAAGTCTTCTTGATGTTGTTTGAATTACTGCTGCTCATGTTTGTGTTAATGCTGCTCAGCTAGATTTAGTGCTGCTCATGAACTTCAAAGAAAATATGCTAAGTGTTTACTACTGCTAGTACAAAGTTACTACTGCTAGTGAATATTAGTATTGCTAGTGAAAATATGCTAAGTGTTTACTACTACTAGTATAAAGTTACTACTGCTAGTGAATATTAGTACTGCTCAAGGTTAAGATTGCTCAGAGATAAGTTAATGTTGCTGAGGTTAATAAGTTAGTACAGTTTGTTGTTAGGACTGCATATATGATATGTATTAAGTTATTTGTTTATAGAAAAGATTATGGACACTTAGGAAAGTATTGTAAGCCGACTAGGACTCCTTGGTGTATAAAAGGAGGTCCTAGGGCATAAAATTTGATATCTTTTTTATCAATCTTTTAAAGTCTTAGATATATAATTCATAGCTTCAAGGTCTTTGTAACCCTAATACTTTGAGAGTATTCGTATTATTATCATTAATAATATTGAAGCTTATTTGTTGAATTGTATGTTTATTGAATTACTATTTCATTGATAATTCTTCTTAATATTAAAGATTAGATTCCGCATAATCTTTAATACATTCAAACACAGTTTCTACTATAGTTGTGTTAGATTTATCTAATATGAATAAACCTTAAACAAGCTTAAGGAATTCGATCTATTGAAGTAGGATCGACAAGTGGTATCAGAGTTTAAACATATATAATCAAATAGCCCCTTAAACAGATATAATCAAATAGCCACATAATCAAATGTACACAGGCAAGCAACTCCTGATGTACCAAATGTGATATTGGGTGTAATGCACACACACTACCATTCACATAAACTGAACAGAACAAAGTACCTAGGATGCATCCATACGCTCCCTGCAAAACAAAGTCATATCCATATACACAAGTACAATAACGAGTATACATACATATGTAAACTAATAATAATCAAAGGCCATCTTTCAAAAGGGAACGCCGTGGACCAATAACACCGCCACAGATAGTGTCATGCCATTGGTGCATCAATGACATGGTCATGGTACCTCCATGACTAGTTCAAATAGCTCAAACAAGATTTAGGCAGAATATATAAGTGAACTAGATACTAATAATCAAGTCAAGATAACTGATCTAACATCATATTCAAATATGGATCAACAGAATCATAATTGCGAATATCAAACCTAATGAAATATCAGTGAATATCAAAGGAGTCTTGATTACGGATAGCAAATCAAATGGAATATCAAACGAATATCAACTGAATCAAAGTAGCTAAGATAATGGAGATTTAAATCATAAGGTGTCCTTACTAAAAGGACGAAATATATGTACCTTAACGAATAAGTAAAGGAGAGAACGAACACGAAGACAAAAGATCACAACCTCTTCACTGAATCTACAAGAACCCATGATTACATGTCATTATCTATCTTATTTTATAAGTTTTATCACTTGGTCTTACCATATATAGAGTTTAAGTGACCTAATTAAGGTTTCTGAAATTATCCGAATCTGTCCAGTTTTCAAGGTAAGTTTCCAAGCTTAAAAGACCCATAAAACACCTTTTAAAAATATAACAAAAATTATAGAGGTTCCCATATATGTCTAGTATGTCTATTAATTTTGGTGGATTTTATTTCCATGTTTAAATACCCCTTTTACCCTTGTTACCAAAACTGATCCTGAAATTGATCTGACAGAACCTTTGAAAAGTTGACGCGTAAAACGCCTATTTAAACAACTCAGAAATTTCTAAAACATACCATGGATGTAGCTCATATCATGAAGATTTACCAAATCAAATTTTAGAGGTTAACTCCTTACGGTTTGAGAATTGGAAATCAAATACTACTACTGAATTTTTCAGATAGAAATTCCAGATTCGACACTTAATCTTATAAAATCTAAAAATCAACCTTCCCGACATCCAATTGACATGAGGCCGGATTTTTCAGAAACTAGACTAATTGAATTTAACTTTAGGCTTAAGAATCATGTTAAAACTCATTTTTATCACCAAGATACACCCCGTTGAACATGACCCAAAATTCTGCCTAGAAATTTTAAACATAAAAACCCTAACTTTCACCAATCAAAACAAACCCTAAGGTTTCTAATCTTGTAGTTTCTTATAAACTACATCATTAATGATATCTAGGGTTTCATAACATGATATTACACCATTTTAACAAGATTAAACCCTACAAATTAACAAGATTAAGAACACATGTTTTCTTTACAATCTTTTAGGTTTTTATAAAAACTTCATATGTGAATCATGGAATACAAAGATGAAACAAGGAACATGGAATACTTACGAAGATTAAGATGGATACAAGAAAACCACACTAAGAACACCAAAGAATTGAACCAAGAACACCAAAGAATTATACCATAAACACCAAAACTAGAATAACCAACCGGAACCACCTACACCTTCCTCCTCTTTGCAACTTCTATGGATGAATACACAAGTTTTTGAAGTAAACTTTTTGAGAGAATAATGTTAGAGAGGAGGAATATGGCCGGCTATATAAGAATAAAAGGGAGGGGAAGACACAAATAACTTTCTTGCAAAATTAAAAGATTTTATCTCATTTTCCTACACTCTTTTCCTAAAATAAGCTAAGCTTCAAAAATAAAAGATTTTGGTAAATAACTCCCTATAGGGGTCGGCTTAATGAAGGAAAAGAGGGGGGGGGACAAAATATTTTTTCTTATTTTTGAAGATTACACAATATTTACTAAAAACTTTTTTACTCTTATTTCTTAAAATAGGTTTTATAAACAAAAAGGAAAGTAAATAAACAAAATAACAAAATCAAAATATATTTCTAAGGGGGGATTTATATATATAAATTAGGGAATTTATATATTTTTTAAACTTTTATATCTTATATTATAACTTAATAATACACAATTAATTATAACCTAAGATTTTAATTCCAAATAAACTTTAGGTTATATTTCAAATTAACAAAATGAAATGAAATTTAAATTTTTGGGTTTTATAACTCTTCCCCTCTAAAAGAAAATTTCCTCCTCAAAATTGAAATCGAAATTTAAAAAGGTAGATGAATTCAGGGTTATCCAGATCACCAAAGATGACACGATTTGGTATGACAAACGATAGGGGTGCGATGAACAGTCAACCAATTCCTATCAAGACTAATATCGAAGTTACTCATTTCTAAGGAAAGAAATTTAGCAAAATAAATCTTATCATCAAAATGACGCGGACAATTCTGATATTCGTGGTCAGACTTTTCATAGGCGTAGATATCGATAAGGTATAATTAAGTTGCGTAGGGGAGGTCCTAAGGTGCTTAGCAATTGAAACAGAAATCACATAATGTGTTACACCCGTATCAAATAAGACAAAACAGCACGACCATTCAAGAAAAGAGTTCCCGAAACGGTACCTGAAAAGTTAGCTGCCTGATCCTTGGTCGAAGAAAATACTTGCCCCTTAGCAGCGAAGACAATTTAGAGTTAAGATCAAAATACGAAAGGAAGCGATCATATCAAAAGGAAACCTAATATTTACAGGATCAAGGAGTGATTGATAGTGGATGCTTAAGGCACATGAACGGGAACATATCCTATCTTACAGACTATGAAGAGATAGATGGAGGATATGTTGCTTTGGGATGGAATCCCAAAGGAGGGAAAATACTGGAAAATGGTACCATTAAAAAATGGTATCTAGATTTTGAAAATGTATTTTTGTGTAAGAGAGTTATAGTTTAATCTCTTTTTAGTGTTTCACCAAATGTGGTGATTAAAAGAATGTGCTCTTTTTTAATGACATGAATGTATTGTTTATCTCCTAATTTAAGTTATTGATGAAGTCTCATGTTTTACTTAGAGTTCCTAAGAAAGAGAACAATATGTATAGTGTTGATTTAAAGAACATAGTTCCTAAAGGAGGTTTAACTTGCCTTTTTGCAAAAGCCACATCCGATGAATCTAAACTTTGGCATAGAAGGCTAGGTCGCTTAAATTTAAAACCATGAATAAATTGGTTAAGGGAAATCTTGTAAGAGGTTTACCTTCTAAACTTTTTGAAAATGATCAAACATGTGTTGCTTGTCAAAAGGGAAAGCGCACCAAAGCTCTTGTAAGGTCCAAAACAGAAACTTCATCAGTCTTCCTTTTCATTTGTTGCTTATGTGACTTGTTTGGTCCACATTTATAAAAAGCTTAAGAAGAAATGTTATTGCTTAGTTGGTCACAGAATGTTACAGTAAGTTTACATGGGTTTTATTTCTAGATACTTAGGATTGAGGACTAGTGGCATTCTTAAGTCCTTTATAACTAGGATAAAATCTAGTAGATCACAAGGTTAAGGTGATTAGATGTGATAATGGAATGAGTTCAAAAACAGAGAAATGAATCAGTTTTGTGAGATGAAGGGTTTTATTTTGAGACAATTTAGTGTAGCTAGAACTCCTCAACAAAATGGAGTTGCTGAGAGGAGGAATAAGACACTAATTGAGGCTGCTAGGACTATGCTAGCTGATTCTAAGTTGCCAACTACTTTTTGGGCAAGAGCTGTTAAATTACTGGCTAGCTATGTGCAAAAATAGAGTGTGGTAGTTAAGCCTCATAACAAGTCCCCATATGAAACTTTTCATGGTTAAGATCACCAACTTAAGTTTATGTGACCATTTGGATGTCCTGTTACCATTTCTCAAATATCATAGATCACTTTGGCAAATTTAATGTGTAAGGCGAATGAAGGTTTCTTTTGTTTGGTTACTCTTTAAATTGTAAAGCCCTTTAGAGTATTCAATAGTTAGACACAGGGATTGTGTTAAGAAACTTTCTTATTAGGTTTAGTGAGTTACACCTAATGTTGTAGGTAGTGGACCAGATTGGCTATTTGATATTGATGCACTAACAAGAACAATGAATTATGAGCCAATTGTTGCAGGTACACAGTCTAATGGTTTTGCAGGTACAAAAGCAAGTGATAATGCAGGTCAAGCTAGAAAGGAGACAGAACCTGTCAAAGATTACATTTTGCTACCATTATGGACTGTTGATCCACCATATTCCCAAGATCCAAAGAGTTCTCATGATGATGGATCCAAACCTTCAAGTGATGATGGAAAGAAGGTTGATGAAGATCCAAGAAAAGATAGTGAATGTAAAGATCAAGAGAAGGAAGATAATGTTAACAACACTAACAATGTTAATACTGCTGGTAATGTTAATACTGTTAGTTCAACTGTTAATGCTGCTGGCACAAATGAGGTTAATGCTGTTGGTGGAAAAACAAGCATTGAACTTCCATTTGATCTAAATATGCCTGCTTTGGAAGATGATAGCATATTTGACTTCTCAAGAGATGATGAAGATGATGGTGTAGTGGCTGACATGAATAATTTAGATACACAATACAAGTCAGTTCCTAATCACCAAATACAAAAAAAACAAAATAAAGGGGAATTCATAAAGATCATCCTATGATCAATTGATTGGATATTGCAATTAGCTACACAAACAAGAGAAGATGTTAAAGAATTTGAAGCAAACATAGGTTTGTTAGTACTATTTAACAAGAAACAAACCATTAAAGACCTTCAAAAATGCTTGTTTGCTTGCTTTTTATCACAAGAAGAACCCAAAAAAAGGAATTCATGCATTTAAATGGATCCAAGCTGGATAGAGGCTATGCAGGAAGAGCTTCTACAATTCAAGTTACAAGAAGTTTGGACTTTAGTGGATTTACCACAAGGAAAAAGGGCTATAGGCTCTAAATGGGTTTTCAAGAATAAAATGATGACAAGGGCGAATTGTGATAAAAATAAGCAAGACTGGCTACTCAAGGGTCCACACAAGAAGATGGATTGATAATGTTGACAAGTCTTTACCACTTGTTGCATGAGTTGAAGCAATTAGGTTATTTTTAGCTTATGCTTCATTTAAAATTTTTATGGTGGTATCAATATGGATTGTATAAAGAGCTTTTTCTCTATGGAGAAGATTAAAGAGAGGTGTATGTACTGTCATCTCCAAGATTAGAATATCCAGACTTTCTTGATAGAGTATACAAGGTTGAAAAGCATTGTATGGACTACATCAAGCTCTTAGAGCTTGGTATGAAACCTTGTCAACATATTCTGTTAGACAAATTGGGTTTTTTTCAAAGAGGGAAAATTGATAAGACCTTATTCATCAAAAGGCACAAAGGTGATATTTTGCTGGTCTAAGTTTATGTGGATGATATCATCTTTGGTTAACAAAGAAGGTGTTATGTGCATTTTTGTTTTTGAGAATTCAGTTGATGCATGAGAAATTTCCAAATGAGTTCTATGGGGAGAAGCTTACATTATTCTTGGGATTTACAAGGAAGCAGAAGAAGATGGCATATTTATTAGTCAAGATATATTATGGTTGCTAAAATTTTAATAGAAATTTTGGATTTATAGAAGTCAATCAGCAAGCACACCCAATGGAATCAAAAGCCTATTCTCAAGGATGAAGATGGTGAAGAAGTGGAATATTCATATGTTTTTAGGTTAATGATTGGTCCATTGATGTTTCTTACATCTTCAAGACCCTGACATCATGTTGCAGTGTGTGACTGTCTAGATACGATACCATAGTAAATCCAAAGGTTTCACATCTTCATGCTGTGAAAAGGATTTTTAGGTACTTAAAAGGTCAACCAAAATTGGGCCTTTGGTATCCAAAAGATTCTCCTTTTGATTTGGTAGCATACACTGATAGTGATTATGCTGGAGCAAGCTTGGATAGGAAGTCTACAATAGGAGGTTGTCAATTCCTTGGATGTAGATTAATATCATGGCAGTGCAAGAAACAGACAATGGTTGCAAATTCCACAACAGAAGCTGAATATGTGGCTGCTTCAAGTTGCTGTGGATAAGTGCTTTGGATTCAGAATCAACTACTTGATTATGGGTATAATTTTATGCATACCAAGATCTTTATTGACAAT
The DNA here is from genome assembly GCA_026074375.1 of Tanacetum coccineum. Classification (NCBI taxonomy): domain Eukaryota; kingdom Viridiplantae; phylum Streptophyta; class Magnoliopsida; order Asterales; family Asteraceae; genus Tanacetum; species Tanacetum coccineum. The sequence continues at coordinate 37,279 of BQNB010005756.1, read as the reverse complement.
AACAGTACTATTTGCATAATTAAAAATCCTGTTTTTCATTAAAAAACAAAGCATATAGAGATCAGACATCATTTTATTAGAGATTGCAATGAAAAGAATTGCATTCAATGGTCAAATATTATACATGAAAAGAATATTGACAGGATTTGCTTACAAAAGCTTTTGCTGTAAGTAAATTTTTCATTATTTGATTTTTAGTATTGAATGCTTAAATCTTTAAGTTTTTTTATCTCTTTATGTTTTTGTAGAGTTTTGTATGAATTAGTACTGTTATTCATGTCATTAAAAGTTTATGTTGTTAAGTATAATTAGTATTGCTGGTTATAACTTCATACTGTTGAGTTTCTACTGTTAGTTATACTTAATACTACTAGGTATAATTAATACTGTAATAATTGTAAAAATTGTTATGGTTTGTGTTTTCTTGGTTTTTAGGCTAACATTTTGAAGGATAAGCAAAGAAAAGTGTTAGATTGAGGATGGGAATGTTGTTTGGAATGGAATTGGAGTTAATGCTGGTGACTCAAAGTTAATGCTGCTAGGCATAACTTACTACTGCTGAGTTACTACTGCTGGGTTGTTGATGGTATTTTTCATAAATACTTCGATCAAGGGTTTCTTTGCCTTCCACCAACTCTATTCTAAAGTCTTCAAATGTATTTACCCTTTTGAATGCTCTGTCAAACATTTCTTGGATAGAATCAAATTCTTTCAACTTCAAATCATTAAGCTTGTATCCTTCCATGTTCTTTAGGTAAGTACACATTATCTTTCTCTGTTGAGCTTTTGTTGGTAGTTTGTTTCTTTTCTCTTCTGCTCTTTTAGCAGGAAAATGCTTTCTTCTTTTCTCTAAGAGTTGTTGAAATAATGTAGCCTTTTCTTTAATAAACAACTCTTCTTGTTCTTGTGCTTGCATTCTTTTAGCCAATTGATGATCATCATCAATATTTGCCTGTATATCATCCTATGTTTCAATCAAGGCAATATTGGTTTCTTCTTCTTTTTCAGCTTTCTCTCTTGCAAGTCTTTCGTTTTCATCAAATTCAGCTTGTAAATTTAAAGCAGTTTCTTCATCAAGCAAGATTTGATCTTTCTTCTTTACAGGTTATATGAATATTCCTTTACCTTTGTCCTGTGATTGTTGTGAAGATAGTTGTGAAGATATTGTTGTTATTGATTCACCCAACTCTTGTATAACAATCCCTTTCTTCTTGGGCTTTGTACTTTTCATTTCTTCAAGTGCTTAAGCCAAAGTAATATCATCAACAATATTAATTATAGCAGTAGTTGTTGTAGCAGCACTAACTATATCACCAGCAGCACTAACCTGAGCCGCATCAATAATTAGCTTAGCAGTGTTAATACCTTTAACTACTTCTTCAACAACTTCCTCGCCAGCAAAAACATTCATATCATGAACACTAACCAAAGAAATTTCTTCATCTGCATCAATAGCATCAATCCTCCCCTATTTAGATGCATCCTCACCCAAACTTTCTTCATCATTAGAGTTGATTCTACCCTAGCAGTCAACCATTTGTATAAATCTCTTCAGCTTAAGAAGTAAAGAAGTGTTTAGAAGCATCCTCCTGGTGTTGATGAAGCTTTAAATGGGAAGTAGAAACTTGTTGATTTTGAAGAAGAATATTAAGGTTTAGGGAGGGATTGTATAGGATTAAAAGTCTTTATTAATGTTGTTTTGAATTACTGCTATTATGTTTGTGTTAATGTGCTCAGCCAGAGTTTAGTACTGCTCAGAGATTCAAAGAAATATGCTAGTAGTTACTAATGCTAGTACAAGTTACGAGGCTCAGCTAAAGTTAATGCTGTAGTGAAAATATGCTTAAAGATTACTTACTGCTAGTGAATTATCAAGTTAATCTGCTAAGTTTAGTACTGCTTATATGATATGTATTAGTTGTTTATAGAAAAGATTATGGATACTTAGGAAAGTATTGTAAGCCGACTAGGACTTCTTGGTGTATAAAAGGAGGTCCTAGGGATTAGAGTTGGATTGGACCAGAACCAAAAACCAAAAAAATCAATCTTAGTTGATAATTTTAGCTTGCAAGGTCTTGTAACCACACTAATACTTTGAGAGTATTCGTATTATTATCATTAATAATATTGGAGCTTATTTATTGATTTGTATTTTCATTGAATTAATGTTTCATTGATAATTCTTCTTAATATTAAAGATTAGATTCTGCATAATCTTTAATACATTCAAACATAGTTTCTACTATAGTTGTGTTAGATCTAATATGACTAAACCTTAAACAAGCTTAAGGAATTTGATCTATTGAAGTGGGATCAACAAATATAAAAGACGATGGTTTGCCATTTTTGGTCAAACCCCTGTCTATTTGGTCAAACTAAAACATACACACACACATTCGCAAATCGCCACCTTCAATTAGCCATATCCATTTCTTGATCTTTGTGCTCGTTTCTTGCTAAGGTAATGCTTAAACATTGTTCTAGATCATTAGATCTAGCTATATCTTAAAGGAATCGTAATAAAACACAAGAAATTGTCTAGAATCAAGAGTTAAGCCAAGTTGTTTTGTCGAATTTTAAATGGTGTATGGAAATGGATTTGGAAACTGGGTTTATATGTAATTAGGGTTAATGATCACTATTCTATGTACGGATATCTATAGATTAAACACATTTGTGTTATTTGATTGATTTCTCATTCATTCTTGATCAAAAACCTATAGAGTGTTTGGTGTTGTGATTTATGTGTTGGGATTGGCTCATTAGGGTTAGATGATCATGTTTCTATGTTTGTTTTCCATCCCTAATCAATAGATTGCATGATTTGATGATTTTCGTTAGTTGTTTGACTTTTGGAAAGTCAAAGGCAGTTTGGTGTTGTTAAGATCAGTATAATTGTGTTTAGTAGTTGTTTAGAAATCTCTCTTAAGTGCCTAAACTCTAGTGCATGCCCCCTAGGTTTCTCAAATGGTTTTCGTGGCTTAAAATGTTAGTGCAAGGCTTAAGTCTGATGTAACACAAATGTTTAGATTGTTAAAATGGCTTGCTAGGAGATTAAGAAGATCTAGGATGCTTTAGATTTTGTTTTGATTTCCCAAAACAGTTAGAAAATTAAATTTGAAATAGATGTTCTAAGTAGCGGTTTTGCATGTTATTCTAGATAGCGGTTTGCTTGAAATTATAGCTAGCGGTTTGATAGTTATGAATATTTTATTCAAAATAGGGAAACCGCTACGTGACAGCGATTTGGTGGTTTATTCTTTTAATATTAGAATATTCAAACCTCTATTTTGAATTTTTCTAAAATGGCAGCGATTTGATTAAAATGAATAGAATACTCATAGCGGTTTGGTCAAAGCGGTTTGATTACAATGAATGCAATATTCATAGCGGTTTTGTCATAGTAGTTTGATTAAATTGAGTAAAATAATCATAGCGGTGTGGTCATGGCAGTTTGATTAAAATGATTAAAATAATCATAGCGGTTTAGTCAAGGCGGTTTAATTTTTATTATGTTAATAATAGTTTATTCATGGCGGTTTGGTTGGTTACCTCACGACGATTTACCCAAACCACTGTATGGCGATTTGGTAAACTATTAGGAAGTGGTTTGGGCCAATCTCTTAAGACTTGTCCCATTAAGCCCCTTAACCTTTTAAGGCCCATTCCAAAGGCCTAATTACTTACCTAACTCTCATCTGGATCTTGTTAACTAGTGATTGAGCTTGACGGATACTTTTTGGACCTTGACCAAGGTTGACCACTGTTGACTATTGGAGTGACTAAAGCCAATAACCAATGAATCAATGTGAAATATTTCATCAAACCCGAGTTAACCATAACCCTATCAAACATGGTATGGCAAGTCATAAACAAGGCTAACATTCTCATCTAACATCAAATATCTGCTACTTTATCTATCTTTGTTGATATTCTTAAGCAGATAAGATGGTTGAAGTGAATGTTCCCACTCATGCTCCTACAAGATTTGACGAACAGATTCTCCCATTAAATGCATGGCTTCCGATTAGAAAGAGCAACTATCTCTTGGATCTTTAAAACTGCAGAAGAATCCCATCTTCTGCATTTTAGTTGACATTCTCTAGAACACTAATTTCTTCATGGCATTCAATGCATCAGCAAATGTTCCTACTATCTACATACAGTAGTTCTGGAATACCCTCACATAGGATGCAAAGTCTAGGGTATATAGCTTACAACTAGATGAACAGTGGTTTACTCTTAATGTTGATCTTCTCCGTAAGGCTTTGGATATTACTCCTGCAGATTCAACTCATCCATTTGTATCACCTCTAGCTGGTGAATAGGTTATGGATTTCGTAATTGAATTGGGCTACCCAGAAGAGATTCACTTGGTTTCTAAGATGCATGTGAACAATCTTTATCAGCCATGGAGAGCTATCATGTCCTTGATCAACCAGTGCTTAACCAACAAGACTTCTGGCAATGACAAACCCAGGCACCCTTTTCTAGAAATGCTGTGGGGTATTGTCACTAGAACCAATGTTTACTATGCTGAACTTTTATGGGAAGAGTTTGTACAAGCGATTCAGATTTTCTTTACTCATCAGGCCAATCTGAATAATTCTACCAAGAAGTCAACTCCTCATGTCATTCCTTACTGTCGGTTCACAAAGCTTATTATATATTATTTAGGAAGCAGACATAATATTCACAGAAGATCTAAGTCTGCTATTCATGTTACAAGGGATGTCTTTCTTCTTGGAAATCTCAAGTTCGTTCCCAAAGGCGAAAAAGATGAGGTATTTGGAAAGCCCATTCCTAATGTCCTGATTACTGATGCTATTAGGAATTCTGAATACTATCAGTAATACATGGAAATGGTTGTTCGTAAACCTATGGCTAAAGAGGGTGGACAGAAGAAGACAACTCCTGAAGCTGACAAGTCGAAAAAGTCTACACCTGTCAAGAAACCTGCACCAGCCAAACAAACGAAGCCTATGAAAGAAAAATCCACCAAGCATACTCCCTCAAAGAAAGCCAGCAAGGGTAAAGTGAGGAAAGTTTGAAAGGGAAAGAGCTCTCTCCAGCTTGTTGACGAACCTGATGAAGAACCTTAACCAGCTCCTGAACCTCAAATAGAAGATGATGAGTACAATCTACAAAGAGGTATTCAGATGAGTTTGGAATATTTTTAGGAACCCGTCGGCGGGGTGGATATTCGTGAACCTACCTCAGGTATCACCCGAAGCCTCCTAGTGGTTGAAGGAAAAGGGAAAGCCATTGCTACTGATGAACAGGTTTCACAATCACTTCTATAATTACAAACAACCAAAAGGGAAAGTACCACGAACCAATACATCTTTCAGAGGAGGACTCTAGTGATCGAGGAAGCATCTAATAGACCCTTGGCTCAACCTAAGGATGATACGTCTGCTAATATAGTCCGTGATACTCCATTTCCTCCAGATGCTGAAACAGGTGCTGAAGCTGAGATGTCTGACAGTGAGGGTGATACTGAGATCTTGAATGTTGGTGAAGAAAAAGGTGAAGATGTTTCTAACACTGTGGTTTTAGAGGAAAGAACAGTTAAACTTGATGAAGGCCAGGCTGGATCAGACCCTAGCAATACACTCGAGTCTCGACCTCTACTAGATGAAGACCAGGCTGGATCAAACCATGTACCAAGTCATGTGGCTCTTGCTGAACCAAACCCTGAGTCTATGCACGAAGACGTCATCGTTACGGTTTACCCCAAAGTTTATGAAAGTTTGAAGTATACTATTGAGGAACATGTTTTCTTGGAGAATCTTGATGATGCTTTTACCTATGGTGATTAGTTCCTGTATGACAAACCAACAAAAGAAGAACCAGGTAAAGCAAATGTGGAAACTAAAGTGGATTCCATGGTCACTGTTCCTATTCATCAAGACTCTACAACAATTCCTCCTCTTTCCACTCCCGTCGTCAATCTCATACAACCAAAACAAGTATCTCCTCCCAATCAAGAACCAATCTTTACAGCTACAACAACAACTACAACAAAAACCCTTCCACCACCACCACCACCTCTACAACAACAAAGCACTACAGATCCTGCGCTAGCTGCTCGTGTCAAGATCAGACTGCTCAAGCTCTCTCATACATGATATTCATGATGGACAATATTGATCTGTATTCAAAAATTGACAAGTACATCAATGAGAACATTAAAGAAGCTATACAAGATGCTCTTCAAGCTCCAGTTCTTGAATGCTTTAAAGAGTTGTTAGAATTTAAGATGAAATAAATTCTTCATGATCGAATGTACAAAAGTGGCTCTTACCGATCACAGCCTGAAAAGATGTCTTCCACTAGAAATGTCGACCACGTGGATAAACTTACAGAGCGAATTCCACTGGCCTAGATTAATTAACTTAAAAGAAGGGGGGGCGGGAGGGAGATTTTCACATTCCACTTAAATTATGATAAGCTACTTAAAGAGGGTGAGGGGGGGGGGGTGATAACCAACTAGGGTGTTAACACGCAACTTTCCACTTAGTATGGAACTAATAAACTAATTAATCACTGTACAAATTCACCGGTCGTCTCAATCTCATAACAAACAAAACAATGTATCACCTCCCAAATCGAACCGGCGCGAGCGAGAGACCCTCAGCCGCCGGGACAACAATACAGTGAGACAATAAACACCTTCCACCCACCACCTACCACCTCTACAACAACAAATGCACTACAGATCCTGCCTAGCAGATCGTGTCAAGAATCAGACTGAAGCTCAAACTCACTCATAACATGAATAACATGATGGACAATTATTGATCTTTATTTCAAAAATTGGACAAGTCACATCAATGAGACCATAAGGAAGCTATACAATATGCTTCTGTCAAGCTCCAGTTCTTGAATGCTTTAAAGAGTTGTTAGAATTTAAGATGAAATAAATTCTTCATGATCGAATGTACGAAAGTGGCTCCTACCGATCACAGCCTGAACATATAGCTATCTATAAAGCTCTAGAGGCATCCATGGATCATGAAAACATAGAAGAGTTCATGGATGCGACGACCAAGTCTCGTAAGAGAAGCTGTGACGACCAAGATCCTCCTCTATCTCCTCTAAAAGACTAAGACTAAAGTAAGAAGAAAAGGCACGATTCTGATGCATCTGCTTCTCAACAGCCTCAAGCTCAGACGTCCTTAGCTTGGAAGTCTTCTGGCACAAGAGAAACTCCATCTAGCTCCTCCCAACACAAGATTGACCCTCAATCTGAACAACCTATTGATGATATTCCAATACCAGATGATGTGCATATCTCAGATTCAAAGGACGCCTGTACTGCCCAACTTCCAAAGATCAAGACCAGACCAGACTGGTTGAAGCCTGTACCAGAGGAACAAAGACCAAAAACTACTGAACCGGACTGGGTCATTCCTCCGAATGACTTAACTGAACCTGAGAAAAACTGGGTCAACGCAATTGCCAAATCTTATAAAGATCCAGAAGAGAACAAGTTGCTTCGGAAAACTAGAGATATGAGCTCATTCATCAAATGGTATTGCAGGTAGATTGGGAAGTCAAATCTCAGCAAAGCGGATTTGGAAGGACCAACATTTAAGGTAGTCAGACCATTTTACGAGAATAGCATTTCCCTTCAATTTCAGATGGAAGAATGTCACTTGCTGCTTACAGATCAGATCAATTTGGTTAATCCTGAGGGTAATTGGGTTGTGCCTGACGTAAGCAAACCATTACCTCTAGGAGGTCCACTAGGTCAAGTAACAATTCAACCACAACACTTCTTCAATAAGGATCTGGAATATCTTGTGTCAGGAAACAAAGAAATAAGGAATGCTCTTTTTTTTTTTTTTTTTTTTTTTTTTTTTATCAATATCCAAGCTGAAAGCGGCTTACTACCAAGACTTTGGGCTCGAAGAACTAGTACAGTCACTGTGGATTGAAAGTGAACGTGAATACGCTATTAGTGCAACCTACGTTATTTCACACTGGTGGTTTAAGCGCAAGGAATTCTACATCACAAAACACTGTGCCCCCTCTGATCATTGTGCAATCAGATCTTATATGAAGATTCTTAGTGTTGTCAGTCTCAGGACCTTCTCACGATACGGTTATACATTCTTGAGAGAGATCATTCTACGCAGAGCTGACTACAAAGAATACAAGATCTCTAAAGCTGACTTCAAAAATAACATCCGAATGATTTTGAAGACCTGTACGTGCTTCATCTTCAAGGCAAGATCAACCACCTATCTGGATCTGACAAAGCTCATCTATTTAACGCAGTCAATTTGTGGATTAGGAACATCGTCATCAGAAAACATGTGGAAGACTTGCAACTCAGAATTGAGAGCTATCAGACGAAGCTCAACCTTACAGAACCGAGTTGGGATGCTACTAACTTTCTCTTCAAAGAAGATTACACCATTGTTTCCAAGCCAAGGATCGTAATCTACAGAGATAGGAATAATTAGAAGAAGATGATGAGGGAGTCTGAAGTACATAAGTTCAGCGTTGACACGTTGACAAGAATTCCGGAAAAGTTGGATCAGATGGTTAAAGACTTCATGCTATTCGAGTTCAACCGTGGGATGGAGCATAGAATTTGTTCTAAGGATGATAAAAGGAGGAGTAAAGAGCTTATAGAGGTGATCGAGAGAAGGCTCAAGATAAGGAGAATTTTCAAGAGTCTTAAAAGCTTTGTGAGTGGAAGGTTAAGAGATGTTGACTACAAACTTATCTAGAGTACTAAATGATTTCATCATTCCAATACTCAGGTCAATATCATCTTATTTTGTATAATATATCTTGTACAATATTATTATTAGTATGTGGTGTATCTTAAAGTGTTAAGTGTCAATGTATGAGTTTTTCATGAGTTTTTTGTTAAACTCAAAATCTTTCAAAATTATTATACTTGACACTCACACATACCCTCATAGATTGAGGGGGGGCATTAATATGTTCCTTAACTGACTTGTGAATAATCATCACATTTTTATCCCAGTTTTTCTAACATATTTGAATAAATTGATATCCAAAATATCAAAGGGTTAAAAAATTTTGATAAGGGGAGAAAATATGATTAAAATATGCAAACTAAAAAAATATGATTTTATAGACTCATGTGTATACTCCATCCTCCTTGTGCTAAACATTTTTGTTTATCGATGCACATGTTGAGGGGGAGCATTTTTGAAAATTCAAAAACAATCGAGGTACAAAAATCTTTGATAGTTATATCACAAGTACCTTGATTGAGTTTTCAATTGGTTTTATGGCAAGGAGAACCGTACCAAAAGACCGACCATGCATGTAATTTTATGGAAGATATAAGGTTGGTAAGGTTAGGTAATAGTTTACATGATCCAGCCAGAACCAAAGGGATCTACCCAGGGACAATCCACTGGTTAGTGTAGAAGTCCTTAGGTATGATACAAAAAAAGGAGTAAAAGTAAGAATAAGGGAATAGTGCCGACTAAGATGAAGCTAGTACTGGAACAAAACTAACAAGGTACTAGTCATGAAGTCTCGGTAAGCACTAAAGGGGTTGAAGAATGAAAAACAATTGTAAGGATAAAGGGTGAAAAGAAAGAAGCCCTCCATACACTTAGGCATAAACCAGGTCAATACATCTGCTGAATCACAATGATGATTGCTAACATTGAAGAAAGTCATCATGGGCCCAGTGATGCAATGCAAAACCCTCCCTAGCCACTTAGAATCTCTCAAAAAAATTTGTTTCATTTCACACAGAGACTAAACACGTTATCTATTGACTTTCTCACTCCGAGTAAGTTGATATTGAAAAGGTGGCAGTCCGCTCCAGCCTTTGATCACTAAAACCAAAACGCACATTAGAGTCTAGAGCCAAGAGATCATCCATAAATCTCATTAGGACACTATTCTAATTTACTTATCGTTCACACACTGTGAAAACAAGGATTATCGTAAGAGTCCTACGCATTATCCTTGTAGTATTGCTAGAACATCCGAGTGATACTTAAATATTCATAGTGAAGATGGAAATCATGCTTGAGCCAATATCAAAAAAACTCTTCGTAGGTGACTTGTGAGATCCTTAATGGATCAAACTTGTGGCACTAGACATCGATTCTGTCCAGTTTATGAATTAACGGTTGATGAATTTTGATAAACGCTTAAATCTCTCGATGTGTTACAAAAACACTTTCTCAAGTGACATATCGATTGATTTTCAAATCAATTTTCTCCTCAATCGGTGTGACTTTGTCTAACTGATTCACTCATATTATGTTGTCTACTTTGAGACGCTCTAATATTGAGAACAGCTAGTGCAGCTGCGAAACCCTGTCAAGGAGATTCTTCAGAATTCTACCTGATCACAGGCAGTATTTATACTGATAAACAGGGAACCATGGTTATTACAACCGTATTCGACAAAAGTGAACAAAGACTCTTTCGTTTATTACTAACGTAAACCTGTAGGTATTCCTGACGGTAGCAGCTGGTAGCCGGAGACAAGTCGGATTCATAACCACATGCTCATACTCGACCGACACATCTAAAGACATCATGAAAGCTCAAGTATATGTTTCAAAGCTTCCGCAACTCTAATATCACACATCCTTCTTGAAGTGACCAAGTACTAAAGTTAAAAGAACTTCAAGAAGAAAGAATATTCAAGCTTTCAAGATCAAGAAAGGTATAAGCATGGAGGTCCATATGTCACAAGCATAAGATGGAAAAACACCACAAGATGATGATTAGAGATTACTTTTGGCTGATGATCTCAAAGAAGCTTAAGATCACACACAAGTCAAGTTAAGGAACTGTTGATCCCTTTTGAACAAATCTTGCTTAGCTTGTTAAAGCTTAGTTGTGTTGGATAGATCCAAGACAACTATAATAGAAACTAAGATTGTAAATATTACAAACTATGCAGAATCTAGTTTGCAATACTAAGAAGAACAATGAAACAGTAAAACAAGATCATGTTAAACTTTCAATATATTAATCATAATAAAAGTTACAGAATAACCTTGAAACTATGACTACTAACTATATTTTCTATGAAAACTATATAAAACTTGATATCTAGATCTATGCCGTAGGGTTCCTTTTATACACCAAGGAAACCCTAATGGGCTTACAAAATGCGTCAAGTGATCAATGCATATATATTCCTAATATATCTCATGCATATCACTTTAGCAGTACTAACTATATAACTAACAGTACTAACTATTATAACTAACAATAATAATAAACTGACAGTACTAACACTTTGTACTAGCATCACTAACTATTACACTAACAGTACTAATGACTTAGACTATTTTCTCTAATATTCAGCAGCAGCACAAACTTGAACCAGCAGTATTAAGTTGTAGAAGCCTCTAATTCCAAACAATCCTCCCCTAAACTTGATATTCACTTTGTTAATCATCATGTTTTTTCATTATTAGCATCTTGAGTACTAGGAGGATGTATCCAAACACCTTACTATCTTCATCTGTTTTCTTGTATAAATATTTTCCTTAAAAGTTCTCTAGACATCTTACTATCTATTTCTACTAATAGCTTGTTAACTAACATCAACATTAGAACTTCTTTTGACAATGGATAATCTTTCTCTACAACATGAAAATATCATGTCCTCTTATTGAAGATACATGGTAAACACCACATGTATCATAAAGCCTCCATATCAAAGGATCATGCATATATCTTTGAAGCTTCCATAGAATATCATCATTATCTGGTTTAAACAATCTCTTCAGTTCAACCCACAATTCCCAAAGCTTTCATAGAATATCATCTTTATCATCTATATTAACTATATCCCCATGTTCAGCGGTATTAACTATATCCCCATGTTCAGCGGTATTCCTCCCTTGAGTTTCAGCATCACCTTCAACATTCTCCATATTAAGCTCAGCAAAGTCACTATCTTCAAACATTGGCTTTGGCTTGTCACTTTTCCTCCTCTGTTTGGATACATTATCCTTATCCAAACTCTTTCTCTTGGAAGTACCAATCTTGAAGAGCTTCATCCCTGGAGTTCTTGCCCTTAGCTTCTTGTCTAATCTTTTGACTTTCTTTTTCAGCTTTTGGATCACTAAATCTTGAGCAGTCTTTGATTGTTCCAAGGCAAGAACCCTGTTTGACATATTTGTACAAATAGCCATCAATTCATTAATGTTAGGTTTACCCTCATTACTTCTAGGTGTATGACCTCCTGAGAGAGGTGAATCATAGGGTGTTGGTGGCAAAAAAATTCATCAAATCATCTTGTTCAAGTCTTTCCTCATCACTTCTAGGTGTGTTACCTCCTGGGACAAGTGAATCATAGGAATGTTTAGATGCCCTCTCAGACCTAGTCTGAGCAATGACTCCCCCCCATGGCTTCTTGGCATCTGGGTCTGTCACCTGAACCAATTTCCTAAGAAAGAGGATCATTAGACATTGCCGTGGATTGGGTCTTAGATATGTTACCACTAGCCTGTGCTGCATCTAAGCTAGCAGCAGTAGTGGTAGCCCTCACCACTCTGTCATCTCACTCCTTAAATATAGCCTTATCTGCTACATTTGGTATAAGTACACTAGTCTGAGGTAACTGAGTGTCCTCTTGTAAGGCTTGCCTAGGTGATTGAGTATTTTGGGGTGATGATGATTTAGTAATAGGGATTTGTTCTTCAATTCTGGGTTGAGTAGTAGAAGGTGCTGGTTGGGGTTCAGAGGGTTGTCCTGAACCTTCACCCTCTACTATTGGTGGTGCCAACATTGATGCAAACAATGGAGTAACTCTTCCTGAAAAATCTTTTCCTTTTCTTTTCATGTTAGTGAAAACCTTTTTAGTATGTGCAGGTGTTTGATAAACATCATTAAAAGGTTCTGTAAGAGTAATCTGATTATTCAAAAAGAGTTGTAAAAAACATGGATACATTAAAAATTTCTTTGTATTGGTATCCAAATTCCTTAACATACCATCAAAAATTAGTTTATAAAAGTTAAACTTTTGACCATTAGCTAAACAAATGATTGTAGATGCTATATTAGTGGAAAATTCATTCCAAGAAGTAGATTTTGAACTTAAGCAATATAAAATGGTATGTATGAGGTACTTTTATTGAGGAGAGAAGAGAGCTTTTTGAAAGGTAAGTTTGTTAGAATCACTCTCATACCCTATCAATGCAAGGTTTTCAAAAACAGCATCATTTGTTAGAAAAGTAATACCATCCTCATCATTAAAGTGAAGATCACTCCTCACTGATGATTATGATATTAATACTGGCTAGCAGTAAGAAAGTCCACTATCTCATGAAAATCAGCATTCCCTTCTGATTTCTCTAAGCATGCGACCATGTTGTGTTGATCAACAAACTTCAAAACCGCCATAGATGATTAATTGATGATGAATTTATGGAGTTGGTGATAAGTTGAAGTGGGTTTGTGAATTTTGAGAGCGTTTTAGTATTCGAGAGTATTAGAATGATCTTGATGTAGTCGAATACGCTTATATAGGTAAAAACGAAACCTATAATAGTAGGAAACTATTTACCGACCAAGAATTTCGCTCAGCAGTTATAACTCCAACGGTAACAAGCAGCACTAACTTTGGCTTAGCAGTACTAACGTTTGCCTAGCAGTACTAACTTTTGCCCAGTAGTACCAAATTCTGCCTAGCAGCATTAACTTTACAACCACTAGTTTTAACTCCAAATTCATCACTAATACTATCTTCAAACTACACCAATCATACATTGTCACACCCCGCCAAGGCGGAAACGCGAGGCTTAAACAAGAATGGATATCATCACAACACATGGTGTCTATATAGAGAATACTAAAATGAAAACTAAAGTAAAGCAAAGACACAAAGTGTCATAACAATACCCAAAACCTAATGGTGTCTTTATTAATGAGAAAGATGTCTCGTCAAAATAAAAGAACATGCAAAAAACTTAAATCCAAACAATTCAATGCAATCACATTTATTCAATACAGTAAATTACACCATCCATCACAAACTACCCCCCCCCCATTAAAAACTACATGCATAAATAACTGCAAGCATCCTACGGTATCTTCTTTCAATCTTACTCTATATTAACCCATTAAGTTCATCTAAAAATGATGCTTAAAAACGTTCAACACAACGGTTGGGCTGTTATATAGATTGAGAGTCATTTGGTTTAAGACTCACATTATTAAACTTTCTTAACCATATTATGGCTATTATCAAACAATATAGGACAATTTTGCAAAACTTGATCTTATGCTATATCATTGGCATTCACGATAGCTGGGTTTCCGGGTAGGGTTCGTTTCCCCGATTCCATTTCAAATCTAGGTAGGAACGTGTACCCCCGTTCCGTATTTCAACTATACTAGGTAGGTACGTTCCCCTGTTCCTGTGGGCACGGTAGACACCTATATAAGTCTTCCAGCAGGTGCTTATTCTTTAGGCCTGGAACATTCTTGTATGGGGAGGAAGTACAAGCCGTGACAGTTGGCACGAGGGTGGGTGGTGGGGTCGCAACACGTGTCACTTTGACTTTTTTTATATGGTCAGGGCTAGTGTGATCCTGGGCTTGGTTTCAATGGCTTCTGGATTATTGTTGGATTGAATGGGGGTGATGGATGATTGAGCTGGGAGGATGTGCGAGAGAATTAAGAAGAAGGGGCGAAAGAAATTATGACTAACTGTCGAGGCTGCTCAAAGAACAAGAGATAATGGCGGGTAAATGAATGAGAATAATAATTGTGCATCGGGGCCAAATGCTAAAGTATGGACTAATAAGAACGAAGAAATGTGGGGTGGGAATCCTTTGGTTACCGCGGCAACGATGGCCTTAGAAATGAAAGCTGGTTTGCTGCCCAGACATCTAAGCCGGAGAACTTCATATCCCCCCCCCTCACCCCAACCCTCACCAATCCACCTCTTCCCTTTCATTCCCCCCCATCTCATCTTCCCCTCACGCCATCCGTTCGTCCCCCCTACCCTCCCCCCCTTCATCTTCATCCGCTTCTTGTCCTATACCATCATTCCATTCTCAATTTTCCCCCTCCTTCTCCTCCATTCCTCATTCCTATCCACTGCCTCATTCGCTTATGCAATCACAATAATTGTCCACATGAAAGCAAAACCAATAATCACGCAATTCAAAAACATTTGCATCATTTCCATCCCAATGTAAAATATTTAAATGTCGGACTATGAAAACTCACCTGATGCTTAGCTTCAAAGCACAACAAGTGAAGTACCCTATCAACAACGAGCTAAAGAGACAAGCACGAGTGAGCTTCAAACAACTTCTCATGACCTCATCTAGGGGGAGATTGTTAGGATCACATAAATGGACCCGAACAAAGAAGCTTCGGTCACTCGAAGATACAAGACAAAAGTCTAGCTCGTTTAAGCGTGTAATATTATGTAATCGGGCCATTAATGAAAAAGCCCATCAAAGCCCAAAGGCCTCATTGTAAGGCTATATAAAGCCATTTTTTCTTTCTTTTTTAGGTTAGCTACTCCATAATTCTTTTCATCTTTAGGGTTTGTAGCAACTCTTGTTTCTTTCAATCAAAAAGTTCTTTAATGTTTAATCTTTTGTGCTATTGATCTTGTGATTAATCTATGGAATGATCTAGGGATCCTACAATTGGTATCAAGAGCCAAAAGTGATTGTTAGTTTGTGATCAGAATCGAATTCATAACAAAACGTGATTGTTTGTTTTGTTTTTTTTAGAACCGAATTTTTTTAAAAAAAAAGTGGGGTTCGAATTTAGTCTAAATTCGTGGCTTATATGATTAAAGACTTGTACTTTCGTGTCTAGCACAAGTGTTTACATTTATATTCGTGGTTATATAACTTATTTCGTAGCCTAGAAAAAAGTTAGAAGATTTTTCTTGGTTGCGTTTTGGATATATCAAGTTTTTCTTGATTGCGTTTTGAGCATCTTCATATTGCGTTTTGAGCATCTTCATGTTGCGTTTTGAGGATCTTCATGTTGCGTTTTGAGCTTACAGGTTGCGTTTTGAAGACCACTCTTGCGTTTTGACTAAACGTTACGCTGGCAAAAAATTTTATCCATTGCGTTTTGATCAAGGCATTGCGTTTTGAGCACCAAAGTATTGCGTTTTGATATACAGGTTGCGTTTTGACGATTCCCATTGCGTTTTGACTTCAAGTGTCATTGCGTTTTGTGCAAAAATTTCATTGCGTTTTGAGAAAAATTTCATTGCGTTTTGAGAAAAATTTCATTGCGTTTTGAGAAAAATTTCATTGCGTTTTGAGAAAAATTTCATTGCGTTTTGAGGAAGATATCATTGCGTTTTGACAACAAGTATCATTGCGTTTTGACCACAAAGTTTGTTGCGTTTTGACAATCCATTGCGTTTTGACAATCCATTGCGTTTTGATCAAGCTAAGTTGCGTTTTGCTTGATTTGCCGCAAAAATAATTTTTGTGTCGGATTGTTCCAAAATTTTTATACAAGCTCGGAAACAGCCCAACGGTCAAGACTTTGAGCGAGAGCCCTGTCATTTTTTGGCCATTCGGAGTCATTTAGGCCCTCAAAACAGCATTTTACTGTTTCAAATTTACCCGAAAATCATAAA
Organism: Tanacetum coccineum; assembly: GCA_026074375.1. Taxonomy (NCBI): domain Eukaryota; kingdom Viridiplantae; phylum Streptophyta; class Magnoliopsida; order Asterales; family Asteraceae; genus Tanacetum; species Tanacetum coccineum. Next base: position 20,676 of record BQNB010005756.1, on the reverse strand, counting down.
CTTCAAACCAAATCACCAATCAACAATCACTTAAGATCAGATCATTCATAAACAACGTTATTCAATGGCAACAAATGAAGAAACATATGATCAACCTCTGGCAATGACTACAACAAATATCTTCGAAGTCAACCATGAGGATGCATATGATTCAGACGTGGATGAAGGCCCCAATGCTGCTGCCGTTTTCATGGCCAACTTGTCATCCACCAGTGCCACCAACAGTCAAGTCAATGAGGTACACTCCAATGACAATCAAATCTTTGATAATGTGGATTATCAGTTGAGTCAGGAGATGCACCAGGAAGAACATTTAGACTCCGATGCTGAGACTGAGATTGATGACAATACGATCCCGTATCATCAGTATCTTCTTGACACCGAAGCCCAAAATGTTCCAACTGAGGTATCTGCTGACACATCTGATAAAGTTTCTATGATTGCCATCTTAACTGACTTGCAAACCCAACTAGACGGACATGCTAAGGTTAACCAAGAAAAATGTTTGGAAATCGAGACCTTAAAAAATGAGCTTCTTCAATGCAAGCAAGAAATATGTCGTCTAGATACCCACAAGGTCAAACTTGATCTTGAAAACAAAGTTAGACAGGAACAAGCCCTAGTGATTCAGCGTAATAAGCGTAACGCTGAACTTGTGCAAGAAAACGATTTGCTTAAATCCACTCTTTCAGGAAAAGAAAAATCAATTGCATTTTTACAATCTGAAAAGGAAAAGATTTTATCTGAGAAAAAGGATCTAGCAGATAGTTATCTAGATGAAATAGTTTGTTTAAAGAATCAACAAAGTTGCAAGAGATATGTTGCAAAGATATAACATGGCCAACAACAAACTATTCTCATCATTCAAAGAAACCTAAAAAGGCAAACAAGAACTTGCACAAGGACATCCTAGTCCCTAACCAGTTCTTGGTTATATGGCCAACGTGCTCAACCTGCTTTGTATGATGCTGATACCCTTTTGCATCCTACTCACCACCCCGTTAGTATATGGGATAGTGAAGAGGTCTTGGTTCACCAAGTTGTTAGCATGAAAAAGATGAACGAAAAACCAGGGCATGTTCGACCCGCGAATGGCTTCTATGAGAAGCTAAATGCTCTTATGTTTGTTCCTCAACAGGAACTGTCCCGTGAACAGGCGTATTGGCTTCCTGCCAATTGAACGTGCTAGTCAAACTAGTAACCCAAATAGTCCGGTCAACTTTTCACTCCCTTACTCATATACAGTCGACCTCCAAGCAATCTGGCCAGTCTTCAAAAAGTTAATAGCTGTTTTTCATCAATTATTGAAGGTATCATAAAAGAAAGAAACAACACAAAAACTATACTAGTTTCAGAATGGTTTACGAATTATGCAAAACAGGTTGTTGAACAACAAACTTGTAACCATTTTATAACGACCTATTCAAAACATATCCAAAGCTTGCTATGATACATTTTTCAAAGAGATAAGAGAAAAAAATTTGTTATGAAACATATTTTTGATGACTTGGAGGCGGAGTATGAAACAATTGTTTCTTGAAACAAGAACCTGACCATAGACGAAGAAAAATCTTTGATCCAGAAATGATTGCCTAATTGCTGAATGTTAGAAAAAGATATCTGCTCTAATGTGCTTACTTCCGATATGTTGTGGCCCCCGTAGGTTCGACATTGCCTTTGCGAAGATCTTAGATCTGCATGCGATAGGGAACACACTAAAGATCTTGAACTTGAAGCTGAGATTTTCAAAACAGAAGACAAGCAGCTAATTACTGAATCTGAAAAAATGTTTGGCCATTTCTCTTCACGAAAGAATCATGTTTGCTTACAACTTAAATTTCAAAACATAAACAGTGCATTATACACTTCTAGTTCCTCCAAAGCAATTTTTGAAATTAACAGTTAAGAACAACAGCCCTTCAAGGGAAAGATGAACACTATCAGGAATTTAATTGCTCAATCACAAACATAAGGAGTTGAATGTAGGTACCACTGAAGGTAAATGTGACCGAAACAGGCATGAGAAACTGACAGAATCAGTTGAAAGATACATTACCTCTCCTAGATTCAGCTAGATGGCCCTTAAGTAGAAAACGTGAGTTGTAAAAAGGTATGATGAACTGTCAACGCCTAATACTCCATCACGTACATGCGTACACTGAAATCTTAGTGCCCTTCACAGCTAAAAAATACAACTGAAAGCCCAAGTGACTGGTACAACAAGTAGTAGACCTTCAACCTCTGAGACACCAAAAGTGCTTGCTCCAGGAATGTACCACTTAGGTTCTAAGTATATTCCACCACCCAAACGTGCTAACTGGGTCAAACCAAACCCGTTATACTAATAAGAAGCACGTAACTTTCCGTAACCCCCCAAGACCTTCCAACCTCAACCAACATCAAACCAGTAGTGCATCCAAGAAGCAAACTAACGTGTGTGTGCCTATGTTCTACAGGAGTAAAACCCACTTCATTCTGGAGCCAGCAAAATGTGCCTAAGAGAGCCCTCGGAATCATAGTTCTTGCCCAGTTACTGAGTGCGAATGCAAGAAGTAGAAGCCCACCATAGGACTTTGAATAAAAAGAATCGTGTTGATTCTAATTTGCTTGTTAAACATTCTGTTTCTGTTTCAAAGTTGAACAATGTTTGTGCTGCATGTAACAAATCTTTGGTTATTGCTAATCATATGAATTGTTGGGTTATTGTGATGGTTCTGTGAATGTTTAAACCCCACCACCAGACTAAAGCGTTTAAAACGCCAACTCCAAGAAAGAATGAAAACCCATAAGAGAGTCTGGAAACCCATTAGCAAACCTGTGCTAAAATGCAAGCCTATGGAAGACCCACTGGAGAGGCATTTCTCCATTATTTGAGGAGTATCCTTTAACTAGATCAGGAACCGTACTGATATGCCAATAGAACTACCCCCGAGTGCTAGTTTTCTAAAGGCCCACCAAATAACTAATGGTCTCTTTAAGGGTTTTTTCTTTACTGACCATAAACTAGGATCGAAAGGCAGGTTCCAAAGGGATCTCTGGTATTTTTGATTGTTAACTAACCAGAACCCTTCAGGCATCCTAATCACCGTAAATGTTGTGTTTTATCGCAGGTAGTCCCAATTGTTCTATGGTATCTGATTTTGGATGCTCCAAGACATATGACCGGTGATCGTGAAAGCTTATAAACTTTGTGGAAAAGTTATTGGTACTAGCTGGTGGAGATTGGCAAGATGTATATGCAGCGATCCATTGGCTATGGTATATAAACTGGGTGACACTAGCATACTCTCGAGTCTACTTGTTGAAGGACTCAAGCACAACCTATTCTCGCGGTAGGACAGAGTTTTGTGAAGGAGATTAGAAGTTGCATTCGACAGCATTCATGTCACCACCGCAAACTACGATATGGTGGATCTACTCAAAGGTTCACGGACAACCAACCTGTACTCCATCTCACTGAATGATATGTTGTCAGCTTCACCAGTTTGCTTGCTTACAAAAGCCTCTTCAACGAAGTCATGGTTATGGCATCGTCGGTTGAATCATCTGAATTTCGGGACTTTGAACGAATTGGCTCGAAATAATCTAGTCAGAGGTTTACCCATGCTGAAATATGACAAAGACCATTTGTGTCCATCTTGTCAGCTAGGTAAAAGCAAGAAAGCATCACATCCACTAAAGACGGAAAACACCAATACTGAAGTTCTCCATACTCTACATATGGACCTCTGCGGACCAATGAGAACAGAAAGTATCAAAACGAAAGAATATGTTTTTGGATATGGTGATACACCAGATTTGGATGGTCAGATTTCTAGATCAAAAGGTATGAAACTCCTCAGTGATTTGAAAGTTATGTAAAGACTCAAAGAAGCCTCAATGCTACTGTTTGCTTCGTAAGCAACAATAATGGAACGGAGTTTTGAATAAGATCACTAAACGAATGTTTGAAGTGGTTGTATTGTCTCATGAAACGAGCGTACCTCGGTCCTGCACAACAGAACGACGTTGTCGAAAGACGGAACACCGAACATCTTATGGATGGCTGCTCGTTAACTGATGCTCATCTTGCGAAGCTCCCCTGTTCCTATGAGGCTGAAGCTTTAGCCACTGCTGTTATACTCTTATAATCGATCTCTTGAATACACGCTTCACACGGAAGAGACCTTTTATGAATCTAAGGGAGAAAGAAACTAATCTACAATACTTACCGAGTGATGGGATCACTGTGCTAATTCCTACAATGACTAGTACGATGACGTTGGTAAACCTCAAAGCGAAAGCACAATATAGGATATCCTTTTTGGCTATGCACCCCACCAAAAAGAGCAAGTACCGAATCTACACAAAAGAACACGCAAGATTCAGGAAACCGTTCATGTTGCCTTCGATGAAACATACCGAAGTTTGACGTGCATGACCACGGACCAGTTTCAGGCCTCGCACCTCAACCAATACTTCTTTGAACCAAACAGATACAGAACTCGAACTTACTGCTTTAGCTCTCGTGGGGGTATCTGACGCAGCCTTCTCACTAGTAAAAGATCCAAACCACCTGAGGGTCCCTCTACAAAGAAACATGTAAATCACATTTGTTTTCAATGGTTTGATGATGATGAGGTTCGTTCCGATATACCTCCGTTGTTTCGATATCTCGGTTCATGTTCCTAGCTAGCCCCGCACCCGAGAATGCCAATGTTCACCTCCACACATATCTCAGAAGCGCCCCCTGCAGTTACTGAAAGCCTCTTACCATCATCAAATACTCTACCAACACTATGATTCTGATGTTGAAACACTGTTCGAATTTCACATTGACATAATGTGCTTGACACCTATAATGCTCTTGACACCTGGTTCAAAGCATCTTCATCCACCAACTCTGTCAATATCGATTACTCCTAACAACCAATTACCTCACGTGCAAAATGGACTCAATCACTCCCTGAATACATTATTGGGGATAAAGACCGACCCATCTCTACAGAAACACTGAAAACCTGACGCATGTGGTGCTAGTGATCCTAGTGACAATGTTGCAGATGAGGCTATCCATAAGGAATTGGGTAATAGTTTGGTAAGGGCTGCCACTATTGCTTCTAGCTTAGAAGCAGAGCATGACAGTGGTAACATAACTAAGACCCAATCCAAGGCAACACCTAATGAATCTAGTTCCATAGGAACTACTTCAGGTGGTGGTCACAGGTGCCAAGAAACCATGGGGATACGATTGCTCAAACTAGGTTTAAGAATGTATCTAAACATTCTAATGATTCACTGCTCGTAAGAGGTAACACACTTCGAAGTGATGAGGATAGACTTAAACTTGATGAATTGATGGCACTATGTACCACTTTATAAAATAGGGTTCTTGATTTGGAAAAGACAAAGACCACTCAACATAACGAGATTGCTAGTTTGAAAAAGGGGGTCAAGAAGCTTGAAAAGAAAAATAGGTCAAGAACTTATAAGCTGAAGAGATTATATAAAGTTGGTTTGGCTGCAAGGGTAGAATCCTTGATAATGAGGAAAGTTTGGGTGAGGATGCATCCAAACAGGAGAGGATTGATGATATTGATGCAGATGAAGAAATTACCCTGGTTAATGTTTAAAATATGGATGAAGAGATGTTTGATGTAAATGTTTTAGATGGTGAGGAAATGTTTGTTGCAGAACAAGAAGTTGTTGTTAAAGATGTAAATAATGAAGTTAATGTTGTTGAAAAAGTAGTTAGTACTGCTGGTGATGCAACAACTGTTAGTGCTACTACAACAACTGTTGATCATATTACTTTGGCTCAAGCACTTATGGAAATAAAAAGTACAAAACCCAAGGAGAAAGGGGTTGTTATACAAGAGTTGGGTGAATCTACAACAATAATATCTTCACAACTATCTTCATAACAATCACAAGACAAAGGTAAAGGGATATTGATAGAACATGTGAAGCCGATGAAGAAGAAAGATCTAATCAGGCTTGATGAAGAAGTTTCTTTAAAATTACAAGCTAAATTTAATGAAGAAGAAAGACTTGCAAAAGAGAAAGCTAAAAAAGAAAAAGAAGCCAATATTTCCTTGATTGAAACATGGGATGATATACAGGAAAAGATTGATGTTGATCATCAATTGGCTGAAAGATTACAAGCACAAGAACAAGAAGAGTTGTCTATTGAATAAAAGGCTACATTATTTCAACAACTCTTAGTGAAAAGAAGAAAGCATTTTGCAGCTAAAAGAGCATAATAGAAAAGAAACAAACCACCAACAAAAGCTCAACAGAGACAAGTAATGTATACTTACCTAAAGAACATGGAAGGATACAAGCTCAAAAATTTGAAGTTGAAAGAATTTGATTCTATCCAAGAGATGTTTGACAAAGCTTTCAAAAGAGTAAATACATGTAAAGACTTTAGAACAGAGCTGATACAAGAGAATACAAAGAAGCAAAAAGTAGAAGATGTCAAAGAAATAGCAAAGCTTAAGCAGTTAATGAAAATCATTCCAGATGAAGAAGAAGAAGCAATTGATGCTATACCTTTTGCTGTTAAGTCTCTAAGTATTGTTGGCTGGAAGATCTATAAAGAAGGAAGAAAAAGCTATTATCAAATAATGAGAGCTGATGGAAAGTCTCAAATGTACATGTTCTTTAGTCAAATGCTTAAAAGTTTTAACAGGGAAGATTTGGAAGATTTGTACAAGTTGGTAAAAGCTAAATATGAGTCAACAAAGCCAGTGGAAGACTTATATTTGTTGTTATGGGGTGATTTGAAAACAATGTTTGAACCACATAAAAGAAAGATTGCAATAAAAAGGAATCAACAAGCATACAAAGTGTTAGATTGGAAGCTGCATGACTCCTGTGAGTACATTCCTTTGGATGCAACAAATGCAAATTTAACATGTGTAGAAAAGAAGTATCCTTGCAACCACGTTGAAAAGAAGCTTAATATAGATTAATAAAGTGAAATGGTTTATTAGGTTCTTAAATTCATCATAAAACAACTTAAGAAGTAAAGAAGTGTTTGGAAGCATCCTCCTGGTGTTGATGAAGCTTTAAATGAAGAAACTTGATGATTTTGAAGAAGAATATCAAGTTTAGGGGAGGATTATTGGGATTAAAAGTCTTCTTGATGCTGTTAGAATTACTGCTGCTCATGTTTTTGTTAATGCTGCTCAGCTGGAGTTAGTACTGCTCAAGAACTTCAAAGAAAATATGCTAAGTGTTTACTACTGCTAGTACATAGTTAAGACTGCTAGTACACAGTTAGTACTGCTAAGTGAATATGAGTGCTGCTAATGAACTTCAAAGAAAATATGTTAAGTAGTTACTACTGCTAGTACAAAGTTAAGACTGCTCAACTGAAGTTAATGCTGCTAGTGGAAATGTACTTGAAGTTACTACTGCTAGTGAATATCGAGTTAATGCTGCTAGTTAGTACTGCTTATATGATATGTATTAGTTGTTTATAGAAAAGATTTTAGATACTTAGGAAAGTATTATAAGCCGACTAGGGCTCCTTGGTGTATAAAAGGAGGTCCTAGGGCATAGAGTTTGATATTGTTTTTCAATCTTAGTCATATAATTCTTAGCTTCAAGGTCTTTGTAACCCTAATACTTTGAGAGTATTCGTATTATTATCATTAATAATATTGGAGCTTATTTGTTGAATTATATGTTCATAGAATTACTGTTTCATTGATAATTCTTCTTAATATTAAAGATTAACTGATATTGCAACCAACAACTGATATTGGAATTAAAGATGAGCTGTCTGAGCCAATGGCTCTTTGTTACCTTCCTGCTTGGTGCATAACCAATAAAAATTCCAATATCAGTTGTTGGTTGCAATTTTCCAAGATCCTCGTTGTCATTTGTAAGGTAACAAAGAGCACCAAAGACTCGGAGAAAGGTAAGATCAGGCTTCTTATCATGCACCAGCTCGTATGGGGTTTTGTTATGACGAGTGTAAATTAGGGATCAGTTTTTGGTGTAACAAGCAGTAGCAACAGCTTTTGCCCATAGAAACATCAGAGCCTTGGAAAATATTAGCATTGTCCTAGTAGCCTCCACAAGAGTACGGTTCCGTGTTTTGACAACGCAGTTCTACTGTGGAGTCCTCTGAACTGATTTTTCATGAAAGATGCCGACACTTTCATAATATTTAGTCAGAACTTGATTGACAAATTCTATGCCATTATCGGTACGGATGTATCTAACAGTTTTGTTGAGACCGACTTGTATTTGCTTCAGAAAACTCTGGGGTTTCATCTTTCGATCTCAAAAACTTAACCCGAGTAAACCTAGAATAGTCATCAACGATGACTAAGATGTATTTCTTCCCATTAATTTTTTGCACTCACATTGGTCCACATAAGTCCATATGAAGGGTATTAAGAACTTCTAAGTTGGTGTTTTTAGTTTTGGGTGTGTGGGTGTGCTTTTTGCTTTTTCCTAGTTGACATGCGGAGCAAAGATGATCTTTCTCAAACTTCAATCTAGGTAAGCCTCTTACTAAGTCCTTTCTTGCAAGGTCATTGATGGTACCGAAGTTCAAATGGTTTAAATGATGGTGCCATAACCATGATTTATTGTTAGGATCACATAAATGGTCCTGAACAAAGAAGCTTCGGTCACTCGAAGATACAAGACAAAAGTCTAGCTAGAAAGTCAATGTTAATTAATGTTTATTATGTATAAGGGCCAAGATGTAAAAAGCCCAAAAAGAAAGCCCTCAAAGGCAAATCCTTATTAGTATAAATACTCCTAGTTTAGTCAAAAATTAGGTTAGACATCATAGCTTCTCCATTTCATTTTTCATATTAAGGGTTTGTAGCAACTTTTTGTTTCTTTCAATCAAAAGTTCTTCATTGTTTAAATCTTTTGTGCCATTGATCTTGTGCTTAATCCATGGAATGATCTAGGGATCCTACAATTGGTATCAAGAGCCTACAAGATTGATGTATTGATTTGGTTTGTATTTTTTTTCTCTATTGTTTTCGAAAAAAAAGGGGTTTGATTAATTGTTTGTTTGATTCTTGATTCATAGATGGTTTATGTTTAATCTAATATCACTCAAACCATCTTGTTAGCAATCAACGATCTCGTGTTTTTCTTTTGTTCTTGTTGTTTTGGTTCGAAAAGTATTACAAAAAACGTAGGGATCGAACGAGTTTTAGTCGTTTCGATCGAACGAGCGACATTCTTGTTGGGATCGAACGAGTGGAAACGCAGTGGGACTCGAACGAGCGGAAGTCTTTGTGGATCGAACGAGTGGTTCGAACGAAGGGATCGAACAAAACGATCGAACGAAGCATTCGAACAAGATTGATCGAACAAGTCGATCGAACGAAGCATTCGAACAAGCGATCGAACGAGTCGATCGAACAAGTCGATCGAACGAAGCATTCGAACAAGGGATCGAACGAGTGGATCGAACTAGCCATTCGAACTAGCCAATCGAACTAGCCAATCGAACTAGTCGATCGAACAAGCCAATCGAACTAGTCGATCGAACAAGCCGACCGAACTAGACGATCGAACAAGCGATCGAACAAGTGGATCGAACGAGAAGACGATCGAACGAGAGGACGATCGAACGAGACGTTCGAACTAGACGATCGAACGAGCAATTTTTTGGACCGAACAAGCAAAAATAATTTTTGTGTCGGATTGTTCCGAAATTTTTATACCAGCTCGAAAACGGCCCAACGGTCAAGACTCTTCCTCTTCGAGCGAGAGCCCTGTCATTTTTTGGCCATTCGGAGTCATTTAGGCCCTCAAAACTGCATTTTACTGTTTAAAAATTACCCGAAAATCACAAACCTCACACCAAGTCATCAATCATCAATCACTTAAGATCAGATCATTCATAAACAACGTTATTCAATGGCAACCAATGAAGAAACAAATGCTGCTGGCACCGATACTCGTCCACCAATGTTGGTTGAAAATGATTACGAATCATGGAAGATTCGTATACACAGGTACATTCGAGGCAAACCCAATGGCAAGCTGATAATGAAATTCCATCCAGAATGGAGCCTACACCACACCCGATGTCACTGATCCTCACCTGCTAATTCTACTGTTATGCCTGCAGCCTAGGAAGAAGCTTGACTCCTGAGTTCAATGAACAATAAAACACCAGCTCGAAATGGCCTGATACTCAAGCTGAAATCATCCTCAGACAAGGTCTTCCCCGACACATCTCAACATACTCAATCAGACAATCACCTGAAAGGAATTTGGGGATAATGTGGAAATCATATTCAAGGATCAGTAGACCTTTCACAAAGGAAAACAGGAAAAGTAAGATCCGTTTTGATGAGTACGAACGCTTTCGTGCCATTGGAAATGAGTCCATTCATGACTACTTTGTGCGTATCCACAAGCTTGTGAATGATATGGAAGATAACTCAGCTTGAAATCCTACTCAACAGATGAACACCTAAATTTGTCAACAATCTTCAGGCCTATAGGGGTAAGTATGTGACTAATGTCGGAAGCAGAACATGATATCTCAACCACACCTATATGCTACAGATCTACACTGATTCTCAAAGCCTACGAGCCTCATGCCAAAAAGACTCTCAAGAAACAGGAGCAGTCTACAAGTATTGTTGATCCACTGGCCTATGTTGCTCACACCACATCTGCACCTACTCTTTCATCACCCTCAACTCCTAGTCCTCAACCTACTGCTCATCACCGAATGACGCTTTGATGCCACTATAGACTCCAGATTGCTAATCTCTTAAGTGTATTCCAAAAAGCAGTTATTCCACCAACCAACACCCACGCCCCTCCCCCCCCCCGCCCCCCCCCCCCCCCCACCGCCCCCACCCCCCCCCCCCCCCCCTCAGGACTCCCCCAACACAAGGACTCATGCTACGTGCATATGGTCAATTGTTATTGAACCAATTCAGAGGAAAGCTCAGTGAAGTGTGGTAATACAGGTGCTAGAGGCAAGAAGGTGATATGTTACAACTGCAGAGGAGAAGGACATGTTGCGAGGCAGTGTAAAGAACCCAAGAGAAAGATGGACTCTCAGTACTTCAAAGATAAAGCTTTACTGATGGAAGCTAAAGAGAAAGGAGATGTGTTAGATGCTGAAGCTGAAGCATTCCTCGCTGATGTGGAATGTACCGCACCTTATGATCAACCTCAGGCACTGACTACAACAAACATGTTTCAAGCCAATCACGAGGATGCATATGACTCAGACGTGGATGAAGGCCCCAATGCTGCTGTCGCTTTCATGGCCAACTTGTCATCCACTAGTGCAACCAACAATTCAGTCAATGAGGTACACTCCAATGACAATCAAATCTTTGATAATGTGGATTATCAGTTGAATCAGGAGATGCACCAGGGAGAACATTTAGACTCCGATGCTGAGACTGAAATTGATGACAATACGATCCCGTATCATCAGTATCTTCTTGACATCGAAGCCCAAAATGTTCCAACTGAGGTATCTGCTGACACGTCTGATAAAGTTTCTATGATTGCCATCTTAACTGACTTGCAAACCCAACTAGACGGACATGCTAAGGTTAACCAAGAAAAATGCTTAGAAGTCGAGACCTTAAAAAATGAGCTTTCTCAATGCAAGCAAGAAATATATCGTCTAGATACCCAAAAGGTCAAACTTGATCTTGAACACAAAGTTAGACTGGAACAAGCCCTAGTGATTCAGCGAAACAAGCGGAACGCTGAACTTGTGCAAGAAAACGATTTGCTTAAATCCACTCTTTCAGGAAAAGAAAAGTCAATTGCATTTTTACAATCTGAAAAAGAAAAGATTTTATCTGAAATAGGAATCTAGCAGATAGTTATCTTGATGACATTCGTTTGTTAAAAGAATGCAAACAAAGTTGCAAGAGATATATTACAAAGATTTAACATGCCAACATGAAACTATCCTTTGCTTTTAAGAAACAATAATGGCAACCGCTGACTTGCACAAGGACCTTCAGATTTATACTAGGTACCCGTAACCCAGGTCTAGGTTATGTGGCAAAGCGTGCTCAACCCGCGTTTGTAATGAATGCTGATACCCTTTTGCAATCTTACTCACGCAACCCGTTAGAATATGGATAGTGGAAGAAGGTCTTTGGTTCAACAAGTTGTTAGCATGAAATAATGAGCGAAAAACCAGGCATTTCGACCCGCGAATGCTTCTATAAAGCTAAACGCCCGTAGTTTGTTCCTCAACAGGAACTGTCCCGTGAACAGCAAATTGCTCTCAAAAGAACGTGCAAGTCAAACTAGTAACCCAAATGAGACCTGTCACTCCCTACCCGTCATAAAGAAGTCAGACCTCCAATTCAAGTTTTCTGGCATCCTTCGTAATGTTAATGCTGCTTTTTTCAATTTGAAGGTATCATAAAAGAAATAACAACACAAAAACCAGACTATGTTTTCTGAATGGGTGTTATGATAATGCAAAACAATTTGACGAACACAACTGGTTCCATTTTACAACCATTTCAAAAAACAAATCCAAGCTGCTAATGAACATTTCTTTCAAAGAGAAAAGAGAATTTGAACAGATTTTTTGATGACTTGGATGCGGAGTATGAACAATTTGTTTCTTGATAACAAAACCTGACCATAAGAAGCAAAATCTTTTTAATAAAAAATGACTGCTTAATTGCGGAATGTTTAGAAAAAGATATCTGCTCTATTAGTGCTTATCTTCTGATTATTGATAGTGTCCCCTAGTTCGAATTGCCTTTGGCGAAGAACTAGTCTCATGCGATTAGGGTGAACACACTAAAGTTCATGAACTTGAAGCTGAAGTATTCAAACAACAAAAGATGGTCATATGAATCTGAAGAAACGTAACTCTCATTTACAAAAGAACCATATGATTTACAACTTAAAATTTCAAAACTAGTAAACAGTGCATAACACTTCCAGTGCCCCATGCAATTTTTTGAAATTAACAAGTAAGACAACACTTCAAGGGAAAGAGACACTAAATCAGAAATTTAGATGCTCAGATCAACATCATGAAGGTGTTGAATGTAGGTACCACTGAAGGTAGTTGCGACCAACAGGCATTAGAAACTGACAGAATTCAGTTGAAAGATACGATTACCTCCCTTAGGATTCAGCTAGATGGCCTTAAGGTAGAAAACGTGAGTTTGAAAAGAAGGTATGATGAACTGTCAAAGGCAAATACCCACTCACGTACTGCGTACACTGAAAAGCTTAGTGCCTTCACTGCTGAACATACCAAGCTGAAAGCCCAAGTGACTGGTACAACAAGTAGTGGACCTTCAACCTCTGAGACACCCAAAGTGCTTGCTCCAGGAATGTACAACTTAGGTTCTAAGTATATTCCACCACCCAAACGTGCTAACTGGGTCAAACCAACCCCGTTGCCTAAGAAAAAGCAAGTTACTTTTCAAGAACCCCCCAGGACTTCAAATAGACCCACACAGAAACCACCAGTGCAACAAAACAAGAAGCCTAATGTTTCTGTAAATCTGTCTACAAGAACTAAACCTGCCACTGAATCTCGCAAACCTATGCCAAAGAGCCACACTCGGAACCATCGTATCTTGCCTAGTAAAAGTGTGAACGCGAGGAGAGCAGCTGATCACAATAGGAGGTTGAATGTTGTTGATCATAATCAGTTTGTGATTCGTTCTTTGAAGTCTGTGAATACCAAAACCCCCCAGGCCAAACATAGTGTGAATCATACTAAGAAGGTTTGGAAAGCAACCAGGAATCATAATGTGAACACTACTAAGACAGCTTGGAGACCAACTAGAAAGGTTGTTGGTAGTGTTAAGCCTCAGTGGAAACCCACTGGACGACATTTTGCGTTGTATGATAACTGTCCTTTAACTAGGATAGTGGAACCCATTGTTGAGCCTTTAGAACTTACCCCGAGCGTTAGTTCTAGTTCCAAAGTTACTATGATCTCTAGGTTCACTGATTGCAAACTTAGTGATCGAAAGGCTGGTTCCAAGGGGTTATCTGGTATTTTTGAATGCTAAAGCATTGTATCATTGTGTATATTAAAAAAAAAAAAAATTTAGATAAATGGCTTGCAGTTATTTCAGACTGTAACCCGGTCTTAACCCAGAGATTTAATGTACGTTTCAGTGCATTATTTCTTCCACAGACAAGAAGTTGTCTAAGCCCCGAACCATTTTTCTCATAAACAACTTGTTTTATCAAACATGTTCGGGTTAACCAAATCAAACATTGACACGGGTCATTGTTTGAGGGGGAGAATCAGTATACTAACAGTTGTGCAGGTCAAAAGAACGTCCTGTTGCTGATTCTATTGCTGCAAGATTGACACGACCAACCGCTTACAACTTCAAGACAGATTGCAGTATCATTCCTGTCTAGGTATTCTAAAGGTCTTGTTTCAATTGCTCACTTGATATTTGTGCTATTTTACCTCACCTCATACTTTGAGGGGGAGATTGATACATTTTAAGTCCATTCTAGATCAAAACCATTCACAAGTTTCATACTTATTATTGGGGGAGAGAAAATGTGACCTTAAACATGAACCCCCCCCCCAAAACGGATAATTAATGATCGATTTGAATCTAAAATGCTAAAGTCCTTCCATGCATGTGCTAAACATCTTTCGATTAACCGACGACATGTGTAGTGGGGAGCATAAGTTTTTAATATGATCAAAAATGTCAAGTACCAAAAGTTTGTGTTATACACAAGTATCTTGAAAATGACAAAGAATCTTTTGTTTCATGTTCGTGAAAGTGATCTTATGGAATGCTGAGGAAAGAGATGTTTGTACCACCAGGGATTCAAATAATGCTCATGCCCTGGTCTACGACTGCCTGCCCACTAGTGAAGGGGATTTCATAAAATTGTATTTACAAGTTTGGATTTCCCAAGCACTTCATAGCTTTCGAGATATATATCAAAACATCATCAGAAGCATACTGATTTAAACTTCGTTTTGCCCCAAACAAATTTTATAAAGCACATCGAATGTTTTTCAAATCATTTTTGCCACAGGTCTCTACGGTACTTAATGTATAAGAAGGTAAAACGCTGAAAAAGTAAATTGAACGGTATTGTCACAGATAGTAACTGTACTGACTCACTCTTTTACCATCTATTAGTAGAAATACCTGTATAGTGGTTAGTCTTCGACATCCGGTCTGAGAACGGCGACATTAGGGAAATCTGAAAACTTAGGTATAGAGGAACCTAGCTTTGTCATAGCCGAAACAGTCAAGAAGGTTCTATTTAATGAATCTCTCTGATCACAGGTGGCAGGTATTCATACTGTAACATGATCCTCACGGAATCAGAGGTTAACGTAAGCCGAACCAGAATTTGAGTATTCGTCTATACTCGGACCCTTAAAAAATCTAAAACCTTGTGGTTCACAAAATGTTTTTCCTAGAACACATTTAGTGGATTTAACATAACAATATTTTTGATGGTGACTAAATTGTTTATATCATGGCTAAATGACGACTCCAAAGTTTCCGATGCAAGACCATGCTCATATCCATACCACAGTATCTGAAGTAATCAAGAAAGTAGTATTCGATACAAGGCCTTCCTGCACAATCTCGAGAATCAATTCTTCTCAATCTAAAAGTTACAATGATTGGAAGAAGAGACATCATCAAAGCTTTCAAAGATTCCAACAGATATGAGCATGTGAGACTAAAGATCAGCGTATGGCAAAGTCTAAGTGAAAGGAGATCACAAAGTAATTCAAAGAAGTAAAGCTTAAACAAGTCAAAGATCAAGATCAAGTCTCACAATCCAAATTCTGAAGATCATGATCAAGGTGTTAAAGATTGAATTACCGAAGCACAACAAGTGAAGTACCCCATCAACAACGAGCTGAAGAGACAAGCACGAGTGAGCTTCTCATGACCTCATCTAGGGGGAGATTGTTAGGATCACATAAATGGTCCTGAACAAAGAAGCTTCGGTCACTCGAAGATACAAAAAGGGGGGGGGGGGGGGGGGGGGGGGGGGGGGGGGGGGGGGGGGGGGGGGGGGGGGGGGGGGGGGATTGAAAAAAAGGGGGGGGGGGGGGGGGGGGGGGGGGGGGGGTAATGTGGTTTTTGGGGGGGGGGGGGTGGTGTTTTGGGGGTTGTTTTTTTGGGGGGGGTTTATTTATTTTGAGTAGTTGTGAATTGGGGTTGGTTGGGGTGGTAGGTGGGGTGGTATAAGGGCCAAGATGTAAATAGCCCAAATAGAAAGCCCTCAAAGGCAAATCCTTATTAGTATAAATAGTCCTAGTTTAGTCAAAAATTAGGTTAGACATCAAAGCTTCTCCATTTCATTTTTCATATTAAGGGTTTGTAGCAACTTTTTGTTTCTTTCAATCAAAAGTTCTTCATTGTTTAAATCTTTTGTGCCATTGATCTTGTGCTTAATCCATGGAATGATCTAGGGATCCTACATTTATTCTTAGAGGCTTTGGACAACAATCAAATTGGGGAGGACTTCATCATGTCTTCAATTGAGATAGTGTACAAATTAGAACCACGAGAACCTTTAATTAATTCAGCACCATCTGTATCTCAAACATAACATGAATGCTTCCTGAATGCAACTTCAATATTAGAATCATAAAATTGTCTTACAGAAAACAGATTGTGTCCCAGTCCTTCCACATAGTATACCCTAGAGATCATATTATTACCAATCACGTAATCTCCATAACCCATGATAGCACCAAAGTGGTCATTCCTGAATCTAACTATCCCGCTGAACTTTTTTATGAAATTCCTGAGCCGTGAGCGATCCCCCGTCATATGTTTTAAGCAGCCTGAGTCTAAATACCAAAGGACGATCTGTACGACCTGCATTTGAAAATAGACGAAGATGGAGAGTTTGGAAAGCTGGATCCCTAATTTTTGTTGGGGTCCCGTTGGTTAGCATAATCAACATCAGTTGGCATAGACGTATCAATTTCCTTATTCATAGTTGGAGTGGGAATGCTAGTGGGAATTGCCTTGTATTGTTTGTTTCTACATTGGTAATTAGTTAATAGTTTCTAAGAGTTGTTACTTAATTTCTCAGTTATTACAGTTGTATTAGTATTAGCGTTTTTAGTTTGTTGTACAGGCAAAACATTGGATGTAGTGAGCCTAGTTAAAGGGCACTGTTCTTCTAAAGTGAATATTCTTCCTGTGGTCTTCCATTGATAACCAACATTAGTAAGCACTTTTCCTGTTGCTTTCCACACTTGCTTAACTTGATTAGGTTTCTAAACTTTCTTAACTTTATGAACAACATTTTTAATAGAGGGGGATGCATTCACATATTGCAAATAATTAACCACACACATATCATGATTTGCAGAGATTAAGCATTTGTTACATGTCTTGCAAACAGAATGAGAATTCGAATTAATTACAATACGCTTAGGCCAAATACAAGAGATCAACACATTCTGTGTTTTACAAACTAGACTTATTGTCCTATGGTGTTTCATCTAATTATTCATCTTGTTGACACTTTTAGCCGGCGAGAATCCTATTTTTCTATGGTATTGTGCACCTAGGCTTTGATCCCCCCCCAACAACCCTACCACCAACCTTGCGTCATGCAACTGTTTACTCTGTAGAAGGAACACAGGACATTAGGTCTTTTGATTGTTAGTTTGCTCCCTACATTAAATGTGAGGTTATAATTGATTTTTACATTGGTCCTCAAAAGTAACTTGCTTTTTCCTAGTTAAAGGGGTAGAATCATGCTTTTTATCTCGTTTATTGAAGTCTTTCAGACAAGTGCCAATCACATATTCTAATAGTTCCTGAGAGTGTTTAGTGTAAAGGCAAGCAGATGCAAGTGATCTATCTAATGGTCTTTCAACCTTAGCTTCCTCTACTATCTCGCGAAGGGTTTCTACACTTTCCTTAAGATGTTTGAGATAATCTAGATGAACTTCCCTATTGTTCCTACTGCGAGGGGGGATTGGTTCAACATCTATAGCATACCTACCAGGTGCAAGAACTCTTGGTTTTACAGAATCCATAGTGATGCATTTTAGATTTTCATGTATTTGGGCTTTTAGATTCTCATTTTCAGTTAACAAGGCAGTTGTTTGTTCGATATGTTTAGCACGCGTGATCTTAATAGAATCATACAATTCCTTGTAATGCTGCTTAATTTTTGCATTCTCAGCCCTAAAAAGCTCATTTTGTTCTTGAAGAACGGTGACTTTTTCAGTTAATTGAGTGATCTGAAAATCTAAGGCCCTGAAATCAAGAGTACGGTCTGCTTCACTACGGGTCTCTTTTAATTGAGAGATTTGCATTCTCAATTTTTTGATGGCGTTGTCTTTTCCTTGAATGGAAGCTTTCATTTTTTCGATTACAAAGACTGAGTCAAAATCAGGTGCATCTCGAGCGGGTGGAGATGTGTTGTTTCCAAAACTTTCTTTAAGGTTTTGATATTTTAACTGCAGATTTAAGTGATTTACCTCAAGATTGGAAAAACGTTTTACTAATTCAGTATGATCATCCTTTTGAACCTTATCAAGTAATTTAGAAAGCTCGGCTTCAAGTTCCAGACAACGTGCTTGAACAACAGTGTGGGCAGCATGCATTTCAGTAAATCTAGATACAGTAAGCTCAGAATTCGTTGCAATATAAAACACTTCTTTGGACAAGCAATCGGCAATTAAATTATCATTAGCAATGAGGAGATTTTTCCGCTCAATCTCATCATGCTTCCTATTTACAACATTTTGGTCAACCTCAGCTTCCAACTCTTCAAAAATTTCTTTCATTTCTTTAATTTCTTTAGTTAGAGCCTTTTGAATACCCTCAAAATGTTCTTTAAGTGTTTTGAAAAATGGAATGACCTCTGTGAGATAACATTCCTTGGTTTGTTCAAAACCCCTTTCCCCTTCAGTGAGCCCCGTTGGTGTAATTCTCTTTTTATAGGTTTTTTCAAATTCCGAAAAAAGTTGTATAAGTGCAAAAATATTAATTTTCACTTGACTTTTTGTTGGAAGCACCCTGGGGACAAGCGTTGCAGGTGTATTTGGAGGATACATCGTCAACGCTTTGATTGGTCATGAAGCTGTGGTCTGCTCTTTGAGAGCTTCTGCTTTCATCTTGATGAGATCCTTGGACCAAAATATCTGCTCGGGGGTCAATTGTTTATGTGGTGTGAAAGTCGCCAGATAGTTCTCTTTCAAGTAATCTGGGGGTCGAATGTTAATGTTTTGTTTAGTCCATAAAGGGGTTTTCATTTTGTCATTCATTTTCTTCCTAGTGATTTTAGCTATCTTTAGGGTATCCTCTGAGTTGTGTACTATGGTCGGGACATGATGGGTTTTGATAATTTCATGACCTTTATATAGAGCATGCTGAACTTGCTTTGCACGGGTGAGACATAAGGGGTTCTTGTTGCCAATAGCTACCTTTCTCTGTTCATCATAATAAGGTTTAGGTTTACATAACATGTGAACTGTTTGAAGAGACGTCTTGTTTGAATAATTTATCTTCGACCTTCTCTTTTAAGGCTTTCATGTCTAAAAATTATTAAAGGTATTTGTTTTCTTTCTGTTTAAAATCCTTTTTTAAAGATGTAACTTCTTCTACCATTGACTTGTTATGGTTGATGGTAGAGTTAAGTTTCATTTTTACATAATGAAGTTCCTTTTTCAAATTTTCTTCCTTAATATTGCGGTCAGTGATAACTATTCTTAATTGTTCCTCAATCTTTTGTTCTCTTTCAGTTAATTCAAATTTGGCCCGTCTTTCATACAGTTCAACTTGTTCCTTATATGTCACAAGTTCAGCGGTCAATAATGCATTAACTATTTTGTTTTGCGCTTTCACAGAAACACATTGGGCAGTCTGGTCGTGCATTTCATTATTATCATGTATGCATCATTTGGTATAGAAGATACATTATTTTGTACAACTAGCTCTGCGTTGTCCTTCACATACTAATCATACAAAATCATATTACTGTCACCCGTATATTCAGCATCAGAGTCAACAATGTAGTTTGGTTGTACATCATCATGCATCTCGTGTACTTCATGATGCTCGCAAATAGTATCCTGATAGTTATCATGATCATGTACCTCAGATAGAATGTTCGAATCATATGACGGACCGGCTTCATCATAAAATGGATCTGCTGATGACAGATTTGCCATGAACATGGTCTGTGAAGTAGGAGCCTCATCAACATCTGAATCAAAAGCATCACATTTATCAGCTTGAAACACATTATCCACATTAAGTGCCAGATCTTGAATCAGTGGCTCATCCACCTCCTCATCAACGGCAGTATCATGACCACCTGCAAGTAACAGCAACCACTCTTCATCCAAAACCACATCATTTTCCTGAGCTTGCATCACCAGCATCTTGTCTTTGAAATAATCTAAATTCTGTGGTCGCTTGGGTTGAGTGAAATTCCTTGCAATGTGTCCTATTCCATTGCAGTTATAACACTTAATCTGTCTAGCTTGACCAGGATTTGCATTCCCAACTATGTTCTGAGCCCTTCCATTACCAGCTGCACCTGCGCCCCTTGGATTGTTCCCTTGACCTCTGTTCTGTCGACCCTGAACATTCTGAACAATAACCCTACCGTCTTGAACTGTAGCTTGGTTCCTTGTGTTTGATGAGGTTCTGAGTTGATTGTTAGTTTGAGGGAGGTATGTTTTGTATGATT